>DWJZ01002653.1:0-18922 GCA_018249125.1 Asbolis capucinus
GTACCTAATGATAAGGTAGAGATAACTACACTTTATCTCGTAAGTTAATCTTAAAAACACGTGAGTCATGATGGGATTTTTTTGGTAAAATAGGTCTTTGAGTTCCTTATTTATTTCACTGGGAAATTCTGGATAAAATTATTTAAAATAGATTTGTAATTCGTATTTAATTTTATATTTAGTATATTTTCGTATTGCTTTTATACTATGTTTGTAACGAATAAACTGATTTACGAAATTTTTCCACCATTAAAGTACTAAACGTGTCAAGAAAGCATTAAAAGAAAGCATTAATCATTAAGTCGTATGTAAAATTAAATAATAAAGTAATAAGTAACTAAATAACGAAACTCTATTATAATAGTTGAGGCATGTTCCTATTCCTTCTTACCTCTCTTTCGAACATATTATTTACGCGTAGTTTAACAACGATACGAATGCATATTCCATTACGCTCTGGATAGTGTTGTAAGCATTTTTAATATTCGGATCTACTTGAATGATTCTTCTTGTGATAGATTAATGTTTGGTCTGGAGTCAATTGTGTATTATTCCATGCCTATTGTGTATTAATTGGAATGCGATTACGAAAATTTTGCGATAATTGCTCATAGATCGCAAATTCGTACAATGTATCAGCAATAACCATGCTAATTAATTGAAAACTTTCGCTAGTTTCGTCGTAAAAAGTGCACAGTATCGACCAGCGAGCGATACGCAAGCAATCACGTATGTAAAACAATGTCTTTTGACACATAGATTTTGAAACATAGCTACATAGTTTGCTGTTTGTTCGCTATTTGCTAATTTTGGCTAAAAGATCTCCGGGGACGTCCATATATCAGCGTTTATTTGTTTTTAATGTCGGACTTTGTACATGTTATTATTAGTATTCTTGTATTACAAGCGCATTGCCTGATAAAAAAAAAATATTAGTACCCAAGGGCGGGGAAGACAAAGTAAGGAGAGAGGTAGTTAACCGACTTCATGACTATGACTGCCCTGTTGGTCTAGAAGTTAGTAAAACTGACTACTAAGCCGGCGTTATAACTAAGTATAAGAATGTATGTATATTGTAATAAACCTTTTGACTTTCACTAAGCGAAATCAGTATTTCTACTAGTATAATCAAAAAAACTAATTTGGCTTTGACTTTGTACAAAGTATATTTCTCCAATTGAACAGGGAATAGACCATCTGTATTACAAAACTTTGTACAAAATAGATAGGTATTGCAAGTACTCCTAAAACAATTAAGTACTTGTACTTGTAAAAATAAGTTTCGGATATTCGGTTATGACGGATATTCTATCCCACCACTATATACGAAAAGCATATTCAGTTCCGTGGCACATCGTGAATCGTTCTCGGTCGCATCCAAGTTGTAATAAACAAGCCATCGTGTGATTTCTTTTTTATTTCGATCCAGTTATTCCCTCTGGTCCAATTAACACTCTTACTTTAGTAAGAAGAGTATGAATAAAGAATTTATTCAGTTTTCAAATCTCGGTTGTTATTCAATTATATTAGTATTTGTCATAGTCTTCTCTTAGAACGATTCTCTCTCGAACGGGGAGTTTTTTTTTTTAATATTATAAGTTAATGCTTGATAACAGACCTGATGGTAAGTGGCGATGCAGTCTTAGATGTTAAAGTGCATTAACTTAACAGAAACCTATTCACTCTTGTCTTGAAGATGCTTACATTATACTTCAGTGGAAACAGACGCTGGCAATTTATTCCGGTCGTTCGCGATACGCCATAAAAAGGACGAGACGAAGCGTACCGTACCGGAGGGATATCCACGGTGTAAGGATGGATGCCAGGGGTGAGTCGAGGTGGTGGATTCCCCTGCGCGCATCTCTAACTTTCAAAGTTATGGGCGTATCGTAAGTTACTTATCACTTGCTTGCGGTTAAGGAAAAGGTCGGGTACTACACTCTCGAGAGCTCTATAACGTTCTCAAGGTTGTGTGAAGTACAATCTGCGTCCAGCCTGGTGGACCTCCTGTACTCCTCACATTGTGAGGAGACCAGAGCCCAGTGGGAGACAGTTATGGGTTGCTGATGATGCATCACAAAACTGAATTATATTGCACATAACACAACATGCACACATGCTACTATATTTTGCATTTGTTCGGTTTCTGTAAAGCTGTCATTATCGCCGGATTGTGACAAAGCCATTTATACGTACTTGAAATATACGTTATAATGACGCATATGACTTTGTTGAGATATATTAAATAGTCACTATTTGGAAAGAAAGAAGAAAGAAAACATATTTATCCAAGACAACACACGCAAAAAGACAATGAATTATAAGTATTCCTTTTAGTAATGTTCGTAAGCCGGTGACTTGTTTCGATTGTAAGCGTTTGAAATATGGTAGTTTCAAGACTGCTTCCGTGCTTCGGAGGACATGTAAAACCTTCAGTTTTGTTAAGGTTAGATAGCAATCGTTAAGCCACTTCGGGGACCTTCGAGTGAAAAACTTCCGACACTTGGTTTCCTAACGATGTTCTCCTTCACCGAAGCAAGTGATAATTATTTTGAATACGCACATTTGAAACTTTGAAACGCAACTTTGAAAAGTAGGGATGTGCGCAAGACTCAAACCCCCATCCTTCCGTTCTAGTAACCGACTCAAACAGGCTAAATTTATAACACAAGAAAGGGTAAAACGACACGATAGTTCAACAATTTTGGATTCACACTTTGGAACTTCACTTGAGTGCAACTGCACTCATATTTGGCCATTTAAAACAGCCGCACCTTTCATATCAAACCTTGACTGAGTTCTTCATTCGAAATGTGTATTTGTTCAGCTGGACGAAAATAAGTCTATTCAATAAAAATTCAGACTCAATTAATTGGATTTGATCGAAAACAGGTATTTAATTTAATGTTGCCGCTTATTATTTAAGAAGATAATTACTCAACCGTTTAAAATTAAAATGTAGCTATTATTTCAGTATGTTATATTCCGCTTTTTTATTTGGAATCAGTTAATGCTTGACTTTGATCCCACCTGATAGTAAGTGGCGATGTCTAATATGTTGGACGCATTAACTTAGTAAATGCCGATTCACTCTTCTCTTGAAGAGAGTAGATAAGATACTTCTACCGAACAATACTGCAATACTAAGCACGGCTCACGAAACATGACAAATATGAGTTTTTGGGCTGAAGAATCTCATGGTATTATATTGGAAAAATATACGGTTTAAGTCCTGCGTTTAACAATAAAGTAGTTAAAAACATACTATGAAAGAATTCATTACATTTGCCCAAAGGATACGAAGAAATGCAAAGTATTGATTTTACCATGACAGCCCACGGCAAGGGATCGTGATTAATGAAGGAGACGTGACATGTCAGAATCTGTGTCGGCACACCGTTAACAACAAACATTGCCGAGTAACCAGTGCTGGCTTCCCATGATAAACAATTTTCCGATCAAAAGCAATCATGCATTGATTTTATTTATTTTTACGCACAAACAATAGGACTTACAAATACATAAATGAGATAGTTTGTACAGGGCATTACTTATTCCTAATAAGAAACATCTAGTATATATGTATATATAATTAATAAAAATACATTTAATGTATTATAGATTTCTTTTTATTATAGAGCACTAGCTGTTTTGGTGTCCATGTGAAACAGTTTTTAACCCCAGTTTGTACAGGTTGTAATTTCAAAATCGCTAGTTCTTTTTTTTATTTGTTATCAACTGCATTAATAGTTATAATCTTTGAACGAACTTTCATACACGATTTCATCCCCTATTTCCTACCCCTTCAAGAATATTTTTCAACAAAAAGTAGGCTATATTTTTCCTCAAGTTATGTTCTATCTCAGTACCAATTTTCATCAAAGTTGGTTCAGTAGTTTAAAAGTTACCGTTATTGTCACCCTTAGGTTACTTTGTCTCTAATACATATTTATGTATTCTTCTGTATTTATTATTTAATTCTGTAAATCAATCTTTAAATTAAATTAAAGTCAGTCGGGTCTAGTCATCCGTGATGTACTGAATGCATTTGAAGGTCAGCCCTGAAGCATCCGCCTTCCTAAAACAGGTTCCGTAGTAAAAAACATCAAGATTGAAGGCAAAGGGCTGGCTGTCGTAAACAAATTATAATTCGCTTCCCTATTGCTAGTAAACATGCTTAGTAAACACTTTAATATATTTTTTTAAAATGCCTCAGAACTTATTGATAAAACCCAAGGAAGTTGATTAAGTATTAAGGAAAAGGGCCAAAGTTGCTCCTTATAAGAAGTTATTTAAGTAAAAAATAAAAGTACGTTATTAAATTGGAAGATAATTGCTTTTCTGAAGGTAAAAATAATTTCAAAACGGCTATGTCATATTGGAAATGTCTACTGATTGGGATTCATTGGCACTAGCGACACTTAAGTTCAACACGGAACACGATACTATTTTGGCCATTACTTAATTATTAACTAAGTTCCTAAAATGACTAAAATTTATAAATTTAATGAGGAGCCGTTTTAGGGTTATATTCAAAAATAAATCAGTGACAGATGGTGATTTGCTTTTAAAGTATTTCCATCTCTGTCTGGCATGTAGACTTTACGTAAAAAAATATCTTTGCTCACTCACGATTTTCCGTCTATTTTGATACTACGTCTATGATTTATATCCGGTCTATGATATATGTAAATAGGCATCTGCAGACTACATAATAAGGGCCAGAATTTAGTCACTTTTTCAGGAAACAATTTGACACGTTTTAACATACCCGTGTTTAATACTATTGTAAAAAAGAAGTTTTGAAGCTGTTTAACAATGAATGCAAAAAAGGTTTAACATAAATTTAGAATCGTGTGTATGAAGGATAAAAATTGTTATTCGATTTTGACGACTTTTAATACACTCGTAATATTAAGAACACAGCTACATAATATCATTGAAAAGACTTGCAGGTAATAGAACCTGATGAGCATGTTATTATGCCTGAGTTATTTCAATAATAACCTGCTTCCTTTCATCTCTTGCGAATAATTTAATAATATATTCTGTAAGATGTAAACTTTTGTAGGCGGTGAAAATGTTCTTGGTACGTGAGATTTTTCCGAGAATTATTAACATTGAGTATCTATTAGGTCGCTGGGACTAATAAATCATATTTGTTTTAAATTATGTTACAGCCGGAGTGTACTGAGGGTTCTGTAAAACATTCAAGAGTATTTAAGTTTAATTGCTGTAGTCGTTAATGGTTGTTTAAATCGCTCATTAGTAAAGATTTTGTGTTAAGACAATTTAAGTAAGCATTGACTACATTATTCTGAGTATGGCAGTAAAACTTAGGTATTATGAGGTAATATTAATTACAAGTTTAACGCCACTAATGTCATGTGACTCGTTTGGATTGCTATTCTGTGGAACATTTGAAACGAAATACTCATGAGTACACGACATAGAAAGGCCCGAGAACAAATATTCATCTGTTAAATGTCTGCCAGGAGCGGGAATGGACTCGTTCCAATCTGAGTCACAACCAAATACAATGACATGTTTAATTTTCCTGAAATCCTACTAATATTATCTGCGTCTTCTTTTATCATGCATACCGGGAAGGACTGGAATAAGTTACCCGTGTCAGTATTCCCGTTCGATTACAATGTAAATGTCTTTAAATCAAGAGTGAATAGGCTTTTGCTAAAGAAGTGCGCTTTACTATCTAAGACTGCATCGCTGCTTACCATCAGCCGGGATTGTGATCAAGCACAAATTTATTGAATATTAAAAAAGATAAATTAAAATCTGCAATGTGTTAGGCTACGAATATAATCTATCTGTGTTCCAAATATCATCCAGATCGGTTCAGTACTTTTGGCGTTAAGCAGTAACAAAAAACAATGCATCCATTTTCATCGAGTTTGCACTTACTTGCAATAGGAAGTAGGATTGCCAGCTACTGTGCTACTTAGACGTGTTTTGTTTCATAAATTATTGAACTACGCTGGACAGTTAACGATGTTATTAAATTTCGATCCTTTGACATTCACCGCAGGTACATAATGACAGGATCAGCTATTTCATATTAAACTTTGCAAAATATAGACGGAACGAGGCCGTAGTGGGTGGTTCGTCGTCTTTCTCAACTTCGTATCTGAGAAACTATATTATTCTACAGATTTTAACCTACTTTAAAAAATCAGGGGTTCGTTTTCGTCTGTATTTTTTATGTGTTACCTCACAAATTTTCATTGAGTGAACCAATTTTGATTCATTTTGGTGGAGAAAACGTGATTGTCGTGATGTTGGCCCCATTTTATTTTGAGCGACATCTGACGAGTTGTTTTTGAATTATTCAGTTTTATAATATTTTGGTTTTTGTTCTTTATCTCATAATTTTTTACTGGGTATACCGATTTTTTATTGAAAATCTAGTACTCGTTATTTGGTATGTAATTTAGCGATATCTGTCGAGTAGTTTTAGAACTGTGCGTTTTTTTATATTCATTATTTACATAGGAGTTATCGACATATAAAATACATACGTATTTTTCGCGTCAACTATATTATGTGCATTACCCAGATTTTATAGTACGTCTTTTTTATGTGATAAGCAGACAAACGAGCAGACGGATCACCTGATGGTAATTGAACACCGCCGCCCATGGACATTAATTATACCAGACTGGGATGTTACTAACGCATTGTTGGCCAGGAAGAAAGTAATAGACCCACATACGCAGGGAAGAGGAAGAAACAAGGGAACCGGCACATTGCTAACGCAACTGAGATCAATTACGACTCACCCCAAATACACCAACAACATACCACTTCAGGACGGGAGACAGAAGAAGAATAGGGAGGAAGATGGATGAAGGGAAAAAAAGAGAAGAACTGGCTCTCAACTCCTCAGCCGGAACACGACGAATCGTTTGGCGGCTGACTCAAGCAAGCGGGTGTTAACCAGCCAGAAACTTCACAAAAAGACAATAATCCTTCCCCGAAACCCTATCACCTAGCAAAACATAATAATAATAAATATCTTTGGACAACTCACACACGGCCATCTGACCCCTAAGCGTTAGCTTGTACTATGGTGATCAGACAACTGATAAACATACATATATTTATAAATACATAATTATATAGATATTTGCACCCAGACACAGAACAAACATTCCTGCTCATCACAGAAAAGGTTGACCTGGGTGGAAATCGAAACCACAACCTTCGGAGTAGCAGTCAGGTTCACTAACCACTAGATCAACCGGCCTATCTTTGCCATTCGCTCCTATCGATTAGCAATTTGTCAAATTAATAACTAAACCGCTTTTTTAACTGTTTTTATGACTAATAGTGTAGGTACAGGTCGTAAGAAAAGTTTATCAACTCGTTAGAGTTGTGTAACGTTTCTTAATTCTTTATCGCGTATTGACGTTATGTAACGTAGCGTTTTTTGTTCAGTTAACTTACGTGAATATGTAGTTTCATTTTTCACTGCTTCGTTAACTATGCTCGACTGTACCGCCATCTCGTGTAAAATATCACAACTAAATCTGTAAGGATAATAGAATTATTTATGATGCAACTGTAAGTTTTATATATTTGTCAAAATTACGTGAATTAGCAGTTTATATAAAAGTTTTATTAATCGATTCCAGGACCCAAAATACCTTAAATTCAAAATTTCATTGCAACTAATGATGTGTCTTTGTACAACTTAAGTAAACATACACGTTTCACGCACATACACTTTTGTGTATGTACAAGCAATTAAACAAGCAATTTTTAATGCTTGTATTAGTTCAAGATTTTAAAGGACAATTTCATCAAAATACATTAAGGATTCATATATATTATGCATCTGTTAAATAACTGAGTCGTAAATATATGGACATTAGAAGGATAGTTAATCGACCCTTGCAAATACAGCTTAATTTATAATGGAGGCCTAGAATTAGGATCTGTGAAAGCTGATATATTATCTATATTGAGGTAATAAATCATGAATGACCTGTATTAAGTTATATTTGCTTGGAGCGGATCATTCGGATCGGTCGATCATTTTCCAAAGCTAAGCGCGGTCGGTAGGAAGTTGGGTGACCGCTAGTGCTTCTGTGTTTCACAGGGCACTTATCCGTCGATCCTGGATGTTATCATTACTCGGTTAGTTCCAGATCATCATTGACATAATTGTCATTGTTATATATCATATTCATTATGAGAGATATGATGAAAGATCCAGATTAAACTTGTCAAGTTTCTATGGAAAAAATGCGAGATCGAATATGCCTCGTGTATAGCTATCAATATGACGCTATCGACAGCTTTATGTGCTCTTTCAGAAGCAAACAATTCTTTAAAAACAATGACTTCAAATTACATCGAATCCTAATAAATCAATTATAATAGAATTTTATTATTGTTAGGAATAACTCAAAAGCGATTCGAAAACAATAAGCACCATTTTTCAAACAAAAATCACCAAGAATCATCAAAATCGGTACACCCAGTAAAAAGTTATGAGATATACAAAAATAAGCCAAGTTAAGAATCTCCTTTTTTGACTGTTAAAAACATAAAAAGGCAGTTAGTCTTTTCTAATGATGAATCTACCATTAGTACACCCGTTGATGGATCCAAAAATACTTTTTGTCCATCCAAGTGGATCCGAATCCATCAAGAAAATTGATTACCAATAATGGTTCTAACGACACTTGCGAGTTCTTTTAGGCCTCTCAAAGAAAATAAGGTAGATATTTCGCGGAGTTGAAAGTATTTGGCTAATTCAAGGAAATTGTGCGTATTTTATCAATATTAGGCGGTTTTTGTTGGTTTACCATATCCAGCGTGAAAGAGGAAATTTGATTCCTTCACGCGTTTATAACTGATCTGTGACCGAGGCTTCGCCCACGTCATTTGTTATTACTATTAAGCACGGGCCTCTCTTCATACCAAAGCGGATTGGTGAAGTGGTTAGGGGCCAACTTAAGAGTCCGAAGTTTTTAAGCCACCTGAAAGCCATCGACAGGGCTTAACGATTGTTATCTAACGATAACAACTGGTGCCGAGGGCTTTAGGTTCCCTGAAAAACACGGAGGCACTCATCAAATTTTAACCACTAGCAGTGACCCATTTTTTTTTCTTTTATATCGTAGGGAAATCCATAAGGATACCGGACTCCATCGCGGGGTCAAAGGGTCGGTTATGCCGGACTAGTAGCAGTCACCCTTCCGCAACCTAACGTCCTCTGTTGCTTTAGTCTTTCGATCTCTTACAACCGAAACGAGCCGCCGGGCTGTGAAAACTTCGTAGCTTACAAAAATTACCTTTTTATAATTCCTCTACATCTTACCTTCTGATGCTCACGTATAAACCTTAATACTTAGGTAATTCTCAGTATGGACCCTATATTAAGGTAAACTATCTCCGTATTTAGGGTACACTCCAAGTTTCTCCCAAAGTTCCGCTTTGAAACAATAAATCCCATTCAACTTTATTAGTTTAGGACGAACCTTATCGTAGATGTATCGACTTTGGCTGAGTTGAGGGACGACCCAATTTGCCTAAAACAGATGTTACTTCGTCTCCCTAGATTCTAGTGGTTACTTACTAGGTATATGTATGTCCTTAGGCATAGTCTTATAAATATTCATCATTGCAGTCAATAAGACTTCTGGGCTCGGGTGGCTTCCTCTCACAACGTGAGGGGTACAAGTTATAGTGCATGACGCTGGCCATGTACGGGTACACATCACATACCTTCGAGAACTTAATGAAGAACTCTCAAGACTGCAGGTTTCTCACGATCCTTCAACAAAGCTGTAAAGTAGGTATGTTCTATGCATAGGTATATGCTCAGTAGTGGGCTATTTATGACCATTGTATGTATGAATGGAGTCAATTATTTGCCGGTATTTAATGGGGAACTCTGGGGAATGTTGGTTTCCTCTCGAGCAAGTGATAAATTACTTGTAATACGCACATAACTTTTTCGAAGTTGTAGAATCTGAACCCAGTGCCACCCGGGAGACCAACGTTCAATGCACTAGACTATCACCGCTACATCGCTTCTAGCTCTCGGTAAAACAAATACTTGGCTACTTACAGATATTTTCTTGTTAAATTGACCAAGAAATTGTTGAGCCTAATTGATTTTCTTCAGTTGTACGTCAAATCGTTTCACTTAGAGATTTAACCTTCCAGTGTGTGGAATAAATGAGGAATTTAAGAGTAGGTAAAAGTAATAGTTGTTTTTTTTGTTTAGTAATCTCAATAGCCAGGAATTGGTCCTAATGTGGAATATGGAAGGGTTTTAACAGTTTTACATTTGTATCGTTTATAAATCTGGTGACACATAGGCTTTGTCTGGTTTTATCGAATTTTTTAAAATACTTTTATGTTGATGATGGATTGATGGTTGAGTTGATGTATGGATTTTTTAGTATTTGTACCCTGGATTTTCCATAACGGTTGACTTCAACCCATTGATGATCCACTACTGGACACGGGTTTCTCTTTATACTGGCCTAGAGCTACTCCATGCTGCAGCAACGTGGATTGGTGGGGGATTACTCATCTTTAAATCTCAAAGGACTAAGATGCACGTAATTGAAATGTCGCTGGCCCCATCACCTTCAAAGCGTTACAAAGCTTCACGGCAGAATTAACAAAACGTGATGCCAAAATTATAAACTAGCGTGCTATAACTTAGCAGCTAAAAGCTCCTCTAAATATTGTGTAGCTAGTCTGGAGTTGGAGACTCATTAATTATTTGATATTGCCCATTGCACGAGATCACCTAGCTTCAGAAGCGCTGGCGTGTCGTTGCTGAAAACTAACCTTAAGGCCGCGCTCTCGTTGAATACGAATTTATCGTACATCAACGTACGAACGTGGACGTACAATTGCGGATATTAAAAAGCCATTGTTGAAAGCGAACCGCCGTGCTCATTTGAAATCCGAATTTATCGAACTCCAACGTATTTCGTATCCCATAGTGTTTCGAAGCCTCAGCGATAATTAGAAGAAAGAATGTTTATCAATATTCGTCATAAAATACGAACTATTTATTCTATATTATAATCTTATAGATTATAAATTATGTAACGTAACATAAGTTAACGATTACATATTGGCAGGGGAGACATTGGTGCGTTCATATGAGATCCCAAAGTCTTCTAGTTGCGCCTAGTAGTCTGTGAGTAGTTTTAGTGGGTAAGAATCCCACATCACCTGTGCCTGGGTATCTTCAAGAAAATTTTCCCCTCGAAAAGGCAACGTTTATTGATAAAAATTATTTTCGAGTCATGGCCGAACCGATACCAATCGAGCGTGTTTGGACCTGATCGTTCGAATAAAATCCGCACGAAAAAGTTGTTAAAATATGCGTTGCCTTAACCTACGCCATGTCACTACTACAATCTTGTAAAGAATATATAGTGAATATACTTTATACTAATTAATTAATAAGTTGTTTGATGACTTGAAGTTAGACAGGAGAATATTTTTATTCGGTCAGCGACTTCGGAGATGATAGTCGGGAATTATTCCAGGTTTTATTTTTAAAACTAGCTTCCGCCCGCGACATCGGTCGCGTGGAATTGTTACACTTTGGGCTAACGCTAACTTTATTATTCTTGTAGGAAGAAAGTGATTATTCATTGTTTTTTAAGATTCGTGGACTATCTTCCGATTACCTCACCGTCGTTTATCCAGCTGATTCTGCTAAGCTCCAGGAAGCTAGGAAATAAAAGTGGTTTTACTTGGGTATTAAAATAACATAATCCGGTCTAAGCCACGCTAACTTGTTAAGAACTGGCTCTATCCCTACGACGATTTGACCGAAACTTTTCTCGGCAAAGAAAAGGAAGTTTTAAATCTTATACATTTCTCTCTTTCTTCTTCTTCATTCTTGTACATATATCCTTTTTTATATCAATGTCAGTTTGTAAGGATGGATGTAGGGATGGGAAAAATAATCCATTTTCCTCCTACACGCAAAAATTATTGAACGGATTTTATTGAAATTTGGCACAGAAATAGATCATAGTTTGGTATAAAACAAGGCTACTTTTTATCAACCTACCACGCGGACGGAGTCGCGGCCATTTAGTAGTCAACTATAAAAATATATAATGTATGTGTTCGTCTATATGTAATCAGCAAGGTTTAATAGCTTAAAATAAAGTCTTGAAAATGACAGCGGGCATCCGCTGAGTTCAATAGGCATGGCGCAAGAGAAGGCTTTGTCCAGTGGACGTCCAGTGGAATCAAAATATAATTAATACTGCGCTTTATCCTAAACTACTATTAAAAGGGACTTTTATATTACGCACTTTTGATTCCTTTCGTTCAACTAAAACATTAGTTTCTGCCCGCTGCTCCGCCTGAGTCATATGTTCATATAAAATAAGTAGACTACATGTTATTCAGAATGATTGAAACGCAAATATTGAAACTATAAACGTGCACATCATTGCAGGGGAACCTACAACCGGGATAATAAAATATTTATTTCCTGGATATGTCTATCCGTTCGCCAAATTTCATCTTATTCCATCAGTTAGCTCGTGAAGTAAAGACATACATTCAGATTTATAATATTAGTAGGATAAATTTCACTTTTTGACGAACCTACGTCTTCAAATCACTCATATAATAATAGTTTTCGAGAAGTCATTGCCTTCAAATAGGCTTGAAATTCGAGACGATAAAGTTTGTTAACTCAAAGCAGATCACTCTTGTAAGCTAACTAGAACCAGTCGCTGTAATTAAACGAACAACTTTAAATTATGTTCAGTAGGTTAAGCGTGATCAAATATCAAGCGCAAGGCGTTAATGGACTTTGAGAGTCAAACTTCATTTATGACAGCTTTTAAACACTTGAAGAATCATTGACACGTTTTATATCGTACAATAAATTGTACCAAAAATATTGGCAGTCAAATTTTTTTTAGTATTTTTTTATGTTTTTATGCAATTTTTTTAAACTTTTTAGATACGGAAGTTTGAAATTTTATCTTAATTTTTTCGCTACCCGTACGCCTTTGGTAATCTGATAAAATGACAATAATTATTGTTATTAGTAGATTAATTAACTTAATTATATATAAAAAGCCATAATATTACTTTCTAAAATTCAAATTAGGATATAAAAATGAATGAAATAACAACTTAAAGTAAGACAAAACTAAAATACACTATAATTACATAAAAAAAATTCAAACTTCTAACTGGACTTTTGCTAAGTTGATACAAAAAGTTATTTTTGGATAATATTGAATTTATTGCATTAAATAGTAGCTTTTCTGATTGATCCCAAAATTTATCATTTTTTATTCCCTGGTCTATTCAAGTACACTTGAGGTTAATTTACCTTTTCAAAAGTTACGTAATAATTATAACTTGCTTGTAAAGGATAACATCTCGAGGAAACTTACTCTTCTAAGAGTTACCATAACGTTCTCATAGGTGCGGGATATTTTTTAATCCGTACTTAACCAGCGTCGTAGCTTAATCCCATTGTAACGAGAGACCGGAGCCCAACATTGGGATAATTATGGGTTGCGAAGATCGTAAACCTAAGCTTAGTAACGTTATTTTCGAAAATCGAAAGATATCGTCACGATTTTCGCTCAACAGTTGCACGTGCTTGTATTTCAGGTGAGGTTGAAACTGGGCGCAGATTCAAAGGGAATTAGAATGATTATCGTTTTGCTGTGGCATCTAACTTTTCGTCTAACAAAGGAGCTTCTGTGGGTTTCGCATAGTGAAAGTTATCGCAGACGTCTGCAATCTCGTATCTTGAAGCTTGCCGTATTGGTGGTATCAATTCATTCGTAAATTTAAAGGACTCATTAAATAGCCGACAGGCCGGTTGGTCTAGTGGTTAGTGAACCTGACTGCTACACTGAAGGACGTGGGTTCGATTCCCACCCATGTCAAATCTTTCTGTGATGAGCAGGAATGTAAAATTCTCTGTGTCTGGGTGTAAATATCTATATAAATATGTATTTAAAAATATATACATACGTATGTTTATCAGTTGTCTGATGTCTGTCAGCGTTAGCTTGTACTATAGCTAACGCTTATTTGGGGTCAGATGGCTGTGAGTGAGTTGTCCTGAGATATTTATTTTAAATATATATACATATATATATGGTATTTGGTAGCTAAATCGGGTTAAATCTTTGGCAAAGAGTATTTCTATCATTACTAAAGATATAGTATCATAGACAGGCCTATCCGTCAAGTGGTTAGTTCACCTGACTGCTACGTGGAAGTTCGTGAAATCGATTCCCACCCAGCACAAACATTTCTGTGATGGGCATGAATGTTTGTTCTGTGTGTTTGGGTGAGAAAAATACGAGTATCTAGTTAGGTGGCATACATATTCGAATAAATTTTATTTCATTTTATTTCATTTCACTTTCATACTTCAACACCTGCATTAAATAAATCCGCAGATAATACCTACAATATTTATTTCCAGCTGTAGTAATCTCCAAGACATTCCTTTGATGCATAAATACAAAGCTGATTAAGATATTAAGTTGTTTGTTCTGAAGCTACGAGCGGTACAAAATGTACGTGAATAGGAATTAATATTATAAGCCAAATTCAGCCAAGTTTTCGTGGTTTTAGAACTTTAAGTTGCTTAACAATGCTTAACTGAGTATACTGGTGATAATCCTGTAAACGAGGCAATGAAATTAGATCAGATTATTTGTTTTTTTCTCTGATAATGTTTTGAGTAACATCAACACTAGGTTCCGCCTGAGGCTTTCGCCTCGTGGTGACATCATATCACTGTATGTTCCTGTGCTAAATTTTATTAATATCCGTGCTGTAGTTTTGCGTTAAAGTAACAAACGTCAATCTTCACAAACTTTCGCATTTATAATATACACGAATACAAACTTAAGATAAAAAAAAATAAAAATAAAAACACAAAATGAAAAAAACTCCTGACAATTCCTAAAATGGTGTAGGTTCCAAAATACTTTAACTGAAACTCATATTTCATCAGCTCCGTGAATATTTTTAAATTACTTATAGAAACAAGGCGATGATTGAAGTATCTTATACGAAAATAATACCCGTTTGTGTAACGAATAACTCCTGATCCTCCTGTATAAGGTTACAAGAATATTTTGGACGATAATACCACAAAATAATTTGATCCGTCTGTCGTCGAAAATGTTCATTACGTTACGGGGTTTTAAGAAAATTATTTACCGACGAGGGAGCTGACTGGTGACAATTTACATAAATTATGGTACTTCAGCGCACCTCAAGAACATTCAGATAATATTCAATCACATACACAAATTAGACTGTCTGTGATTTTGTAATGACGTAACGAGGAGATAGACTACTAGACTACTGATGTCGTTACTGTATACGTAGCTGTCATGGTGCCCGATTCTCGTTTTGAAAGTATCGGAATTATTATTACGTGCCATAACATCATCGAGGCACAAAAGTGCACACGAATCATTATTATTTTTGAAGTGAATCTTCTTTACACGCTCCGGAGTAAAATTTGAAGGTCACGACACACGAGCTATTGAGACGAAAAACCGTCACGATGTACATGTAGGGCATGTCACGTAAAGACGCCTAGACGCGTAGAAATGATTAGTAACGCGACACATATTTTTGTGTAGTCCACGTGTTCATCAAAAGTATAATTCAATAATATTATAATTCAAACAGTATAATTCAAAAATAAATGACATTCCAACCTTATCAAAATCAGATTCAGATATGCGCACGTAGTGCACGAACTATTTTTGTTTTATAAATGGAATTTAAAAAACGTGGCAGTGTATACTCATTTGGTACCCCACAGTATGCTCGTGCTAACAAGATTTTCAAGAGACTTCGTAAGTGTAAGACGAAAGCAAAGGAATGAAAAACATTGCTGGAAACCTACACACCTCCATACGTAGTCGAAAAGCGTGATGGGTCAAGATTATTGCAAGAGACGTTTTGATCCCGTGCTACTTTCAGAACTGCTATTCTGGGATTTGCAGGGTTTTCAGGGATTTGCAATGTCTGTCTGTCCGTTTGTCTTTTTGTGGGAGCTCCAGGTACCTAAGATCCTTTGCTGTAATTTGCCATGATGGTGTAATTTATCATGGTAAGAAATTGATAGAATCTTGAACCACAGAAATAACATAAATTTACAGCGGGCCAATAATAATTCCTAGTTAATTACTCTCAGGAATTGCATAAAAAAGTTTTAAAAACATACTTGGGTGGGTTATTTAAATTCCGTTCGTTGGTGACATTTTGGCCTGCGGGCCTGAGGTTGAGCAACCTTGTTATGAACATACAACACACAAGCACACAAATGAAGTATGATAAGTGACCACCGTTGCCCATAGACAATACCAGACTGTTTTCTTTGGAATTTAAAAATGATAAGTAATAATTTATGTTTGAAATGATTTACTTTGAGTTTTCTTTTCAAGAAACGGCATTATCTTGTAATTAATACAACGCCTGATAAAACAGAATAGCAATTTATTTTCAACCAAAAAGAAATCGTGTTGAGTTGAATAATAAAACGTAAATAAATTTATTTGGATTTTTGATACTAGAACTTCAAATCGATTGACTTCAACCCCATGTTGGTCATGTATTGAGCTCGGGTCTCATGATGAGGCTTAGAGTATACTCCACCATGTTGCCAATGCAGATTGGTGGAGGGGTTAGTGGCCAATCAAAGTTTCGAAAGTTTTTTTTGCCACGTTGGTGAGGATGGATGGACATCTTCACACAAAAAGAACCGATCTCGAAGAAATTTGGCACAGAGATAGATTATAATTTGGTATAACATATAGGCTACTTTTTATCAATGTACCCACCGCGTGGACGAAGCCGCGGGCTGACACTTACATATGTCTATAAAATGAACCTTGCTTTACCTTTATTTTACCAATGTAAGGCGAGGCCGACTGGTCGATAAAAATGTATCGTATATATTAATTACTTATTAATATTGAAACAACGAAAAAATCTAAACTTTCAAAGCCCAGCGTACCTGCTGGCAAAAAAATATATTTTTAATTTCGTTTCTATTTCGCCGAACAAATTCGTATTTCGCAATAAGCGGATCCACGAGAACTCCGCGGGGATTTGGGTATTGGGTTGAATAAAATGTTTGAATTGCTGTGGGTGAGAAATGTTTAAATAATATTTTTTTTAATCTTCTACCTGTACCCGGCGCGCGTTGCTACGCATCGATTCATCCACCACGTGCCGATCGATATCATTTTGGTACCAAAATCTATTCTAGAGAATTCTCAACAATTGGCGAACACATCCGTGCTTTATCTCCTACCATTTCAGAGTCTATAAAGGACTACGAAATAAACTCACAAACAAACAAAAAATATTGAGGGATTCTTTTTAATTTCTAACAGTTTTGAAAATCTACACTAATATTATAAATAGGAAAGATTTGGTTATTTGTTTGTTCGAATTGAATAGGCTCCGGAACTATTGACCGATTTAAAAAATTATTTTACCATTAGAATCCTACAGTATCCCTGATGAACATAGGCTATATTTAATACGAAAAAATAGGGAACCGCGTGAAAATTTTGACAATGTAACCCAATGTGAAAAAAACCATTACCAAAAAGTCCTTATATCGCGCACGCTGCGGAAATGATTGACAATCGAGCAAGTGATGTACTACAGTTTTATAGAGGATATTAATATCTACAAATAAATCCGCGACAGTGTATGTCTAATCGGCCCAGTACCACATATCAAATCAAATCCATCATTTCTGAGATAAGCAAGCACGCACGCTCAGACAACCAGTCAAAACTTATAAAAATCTGCCTTCTATTTTCTACTCCCCGTTAAGTTTTTTCATTGATACGTACTTTCATAGATTTGACAAATGAAATCAATGGTGCGTTCAGAAATTTTCCTAGAAAGATACTAATGGTAGCTTCATAAGCAGGAATAATTTCACTCGATTATCCTCACTATAATATGAATTTAATTTTCACTTCAGTTTGAGTAAAACATGGCCGGCTATGCAAACACCAAAACTTAAAAAAGTAAGAACATTAAATTTCACTGTATTGCTTTTATTACAATATGCTTTTATTACAAACTTTAACCTCAGCAACACGTGGCGGTTATGCTATTAAATTCTAGCTAATATTAAGCGTCTGTATTTTTAACACAGCGCCATCTATTAAATACGTACTCAATCTTGTCAATAGGTATCGACATCTGTTGAAATCGTTTGGAACTAATAGATAATCGTGACTATCGGATAAACAAAAAATTTGCAAAAAATAATATGCGACTATAAATTGAGTTGTACGCTATTCTATCTTTCAAGTTGGATCAAACTGTAACAATGTGCAAAATTTCATTAAAATCGGTTAAGTAGGTAAGGAGTCTATCGCGGACAAATACCGTAATTTATAAAAAAATAAGATAAAAATAAACTTCTTTCTTTTAAAGTAATTTAAATAATTATTTTCCTAAAAAATAAATAATCATTTTACTGTGCTCAATCATTAGCAACTTATTCGCATTTTAAATTTGAAATTATAGGAAAACCATGAATTTATCATTTCATTTGAGAATCAAGTATGTTATTCAAATGCTCAAAATGTTCGGACTGGATTAGTTATTTTTTTCTTCTAGATTTTTTTATTTTTGCTTCCTATATAGTTTTACTTATAAATTACTTATATGTGGTACTGTTTTGAATGCTTACGACTTCCAGAACCTTCCATTTAGTTCAGGGATGAGCATTCCGCGGACCGTGGATCGCATGAGGCCCTTTGAGCATTTTTAAATTCGTTTTTTACGCTTAGAAGGTCAAAACACAAAATTATATAACATAAAAAGGCATTATGATACAAAAATTTTGCAAATATTTAAAAAC
>DWJZ01002654.1:0-18921 GCA_018249125.1 Asbolis capucinus
ACCTGCTTGTTGCCTAAGCTACCTCAAATGTATATTTTGAGATTTTTTCTCATATAGTGTAAAATACCCTATTGGATTGGTGATTTTGGACATGTTGCTAAATACCTCACGGCTGTATCTCCTACCATTTCAGTGCCTATAAAGGACAAACAAACTCACAAACAAATATGAATATTTATATGTAAAAGTTAGGGAAAATGTTTGCTTTTCCTTCACGAGGACACCGCTAAACGGATTAAGATAAAATTTAGCACTCGCATAGATAGTTATCTAGGACATAGGATAGATTTTATCCCGATCGTAAGATCCCCTGATTTGGAAATTTAAATATTTTGTTGTTTGGATTTCCTTCACGCGCTATTCAATAAAGAGATTGAAATGAAACTTGGCACCCAGATTATAGACTGAGATAACACATTTTTATGTTTAAAAAAAGAAAAAAAATAAAAAGGTTTTTGGAGACTATAGTTTTACGGGAAAGAATAAGGGATATGTGCAATAGTAAAAGTTCAAAGATGGTTTGATCGGTTTTATAACTCCTGTCGTAATGGTGCCATTTTACTATTTAAATCCATCCAGATTTAAGATTATAAGCTGTTATAAGTTGACACAGTACGTGGCATAACACGTCACACTTGGCGAAATACGATTCAAAAGGGTTCGCAGTGAATATCAGAGCTGTGGTTCCATCGCAGTTATCGCCGATAGCGGTCCAACTTAGTGCTTACTGTTTGTAATTGTTATAAACAGTAAAAAGTTATTATGCAGTACTTTTATGGAATAAATATTTTCTTTCCTATATTCAATAAACCATCCTTTGTACTAAATCAATACCATATTTCACCATCATATTTCATCATCACATAAATATAAATTGATAATGCACGTACTAAAAAAATACGTAACAAATTCTTACACACATCACTTTTGCGATTGCATTTGCGGCTGTTTCATTTTATACAATTATAGACGTAATAAAACGTAATCTTAATCTATACACACATATGTATATATATATATATGTAAGTATATATATATTAATCACAAGATCTCAAAAACTACAACACCTACAAACTTTAAATTTTGCAAATAAGTTCTTTATAGGGCTAAGATATCTACTAAGAACCGATTTTACGAAACTCCACCCCTAAGAGGGCTAAATAGGGGTTGAAAGTTTGTATGAAAGTTCTACGTTTTTGAAGACTTGAAATTTAAAATGTATGCTCTATAGAGGTTTTAGAAGTGTACTACTAGCTTTAGAAATCAACCTCAGGGGTCAAGATGGGAGGTGGTAGTTGGTATAAAAGTCTATTCGTATGAACTCGCGGGCGGCCGCTAATAGTAATATAAACTACTCTTGAATATTATCGTCTACAATCGCGTCAGAATTGGATGAAAGTATTAAGCCAAGTAGAAAAAACCTCATTCATTAAAATTGTTGAAAACCCTTCAAAACATTTTTTACAGTTTGTTCACATTTTTTCCGAATCGAAGTTGTAGAGTGTAGGTGGCAAATTTCGTTCGTTGGACTTCTAACATTGATATTAACCCAATAGTGGCCGACTAATGAGCACAGGTCCTCCACTCCACTAATTCCAATGCGCAATGTAAGGGTTTATACGTAACTTCTAACTACTTCGTCAAGACTTCGGCATGGCTTAACGAATATTATGCGAATTGGTGGAGGGATTAGTGGCCTTCGACGTGATTTAACGATTGCGACGACGACGATAAAAACCGGGACCGACGACTTTTCGTGCCCTCTGAATCACGGAAGCGCTCATGAAACGTTTGCCACTAGCGGTCACCCATTCTCCTACCGACTACCCCCGCTGTGTCCTAACCTTTCCGATCGCCTTCAATCGAAATAATCTATAAACCTAACTAGGTACATACAATTTGTAAATAGGACAAAATCTATAAGATTATTATTCAATTGCATTTTACATCATCAGCTTAGTTGCAGCCAACTGCGATCTTATGGATTACTTTAATTAGTTCCTTAAGTTGATCATCAGAAGGATAAAAAAGTAATAGTAGGTAATAGACTTTCATTACTGGGTATTTCGGAAATCCATCTAGCCAGATTTACCTATAGGACAAGTAAAACGTCATTATGTAACTCCTTCGTCAGCTATCAGCTTTGGGGCAGCGTGGTGGACTATGCTTTAGATTTACTCAGTAAGGAGAATCTTCTTCAATAAATAGTATTTAGTATGAAACTTTCACTAACAGTTAAAGACAAGGCCAGGGGTCGGTAACCACAGCCAGCGGCCCGCATGCTATTGCAGTTCGGCACACATACTCCCAATTACACGACACAACTTAGCGCGACCTCACAACCACGAGACATGAAATGTGGTAACGTTCGTGGCCCTCATATAAGAAAAGGTTGCCGACGAGTGCAGGCAATCAGTAATTTATATTGATTATGTTAATAACGGTTAATTTTACCTAATAGATTTTGTTATATTCTGCACAAGATTAGGTGACGATGCCGACCAAAACTCGGTTTGTCAGGTACTAAGGAAAAATTTATGTTTTTTAAAAATATTTTATTATTACTAAAACTAGCAATAAAAATGCAGCTAATACACTCTTCAACACTGTTTGAGCCTCTTAAGAAAATGTATATAAAATAGGTATATTGTATTGTATTAGTTAATTGTCTATTTTATGAATTAAAATAGACCTAAACTTCATATGTTTCAATTTATTGAGTAATATAAAAAAGGTGTCAATAAAGGTGTTCCAGTGTTTAAAGAGTATATATAATAAATTCAAAATAAAAGCACAGCAGTCTTAACTAAACAGTACATGATTTAGTCTTTGATTAAAAAAAAACAGAAAAAACAATAATTGTACAGTTTAGCTAACAATGGGTCGTGTGCCTCAATGTATATTTCCCTAGTTTTTGAATTGGCTTCGTAAAAGGTTTTTTGTTTTAATTTCTTTACCTCATAAATTTTTAGGTGTTCCAATTTTGTTTTTTTTTTTAATTTAAATTACTTTTCATGTCAATTTATATGTTATTTCGATCTAAGCATCTGAAGAGTAGTTTTTTTTATATATTATTTATAATTAATGCATATTTTCTGTATTTATCTTAAGCAAGTAAATTTTTGATTACCTGACTTCCAAATATGTTAATATCATCTGACCTGTCAATTGTATTTGAAATCAGTTTTATAAATTGAAATATTAACAAGCAAGTTGAAATGATTTAAATTCTAATACACTAGTATCAAAGACTCAAACCATAATACAAATTAAAAAGAAAACTTATACAATTATTACATAATTAAAAGTATCATAATTTCAATTTTGAAATTTCATTGTCTACTATAACCAATATATATATATATATATATATATGTGGCATATAGTAAGAGTATTCAGTTTTCATATATATTAGTACACTAAACATACGCTGGCGTTAGATATACGATCAATCTGAGGTGACAATATTACAAAATAGATTATTTGGGGTACAATATAAAAAAAGGACAAAAGTTTATAACTTAGTATGATACTACTAAAATTGTAAGTGTTCAAAGCCTAGCCTAAATATATTAATAAAATAAAAAATCACACATGAGTTGAAAAATAAATGGTACTATTTAAAATACAGAGTACTGTTTATAACGAACCTCAATGGACTGAGAATTTTGTATTGTTTTAAAAAGTTATTGCTTTATAGAGTAGATGAACAATATGTGGGTTTTAATGTTATCTAACCAAATTATGCCCACTTTTATTTTATAGGGAGTTTACTGTTATAAAGGATAATGTTATAAGACTGTAATTCCAGAGCACACTACAAAGTAATCTCCATATTCAACCATAAGATGTTTACTTCATTATTAGATTATTAAATGTGAGTCATTATTTCATCAACAATGGCATTTTCCACATGATGTTTGCTCAAGTGTTTATTCATTTCTTATTTGTGTAAAACTTAATTAATTTATTTCAAATATATAATTTTGAAACAATACATTGTAATACATTGGAAAAAATCCTAGTTTAACACTATCTAACCTTAGCAGAACCTATGTATTAACTTAAGCACTCCGCTAAGCCTAAGGCCTCCTGTTTCTAAAAGGCACACAATGTTATTTATCTATCTCAATTCTAAAGCAAGATATCATGTTCATTTTGTAAATTAAAAAAAAGATTTTAACAAAAAAATATTATAAAAAATCTGGTTTATAGACCACAATTTTTTTGTTCTTCTAGAGCTTACTGACCTATCCCTGAGGCATCCTTTATTTATGATTTCTACTAGCCAATAAGGCTACTAATAGTTCTAATAGTTGGGTTTACTAGCCACAAGTCAGCAGCTGGGCCCAGACAATTTATTCACTATTTTTTTATAGTAAAAACATGTAAATCTCATAGACATCTTTTTTTAACATGACAAAACCAAACAAAAAAGTATTGATTATTTTACCCAACTAAAATGTAAAAATTTAACTATAAAAATATCCCAATAAGCTAACTGATAAGAAGGTACAGTACTAGCTACAACTGCCAATAGAAGCATCTTTTAGGGAACAAGTTTCATTCTTCCATATTAATTTGATCCAGATTTTATCTTGTCCAAAAGCATCTCCATCCTTAAAGACATCACCGGCTGCCCTTTCTTATTCTTGACACTTAATTTCTTGAACCTTTCTTGCTTCTTCTTTTTATACTCTGCATACTTCTGAGCTCTTTCCTCCTTGGACTTCTCTGCTTGAGCTTTTTTCTCCAACTTATCTTGTTTAATTTTCTCTAAGTGATTCTTTGCCTTCCAAAATGGATCTTTTTTGGGTTTCTGAGATTCTGTTGGCTTATCATCATCTTTAATTAAGTCTGGATGCCTAACAAATCTGCCAACCGCTTGATTGGAGTCTGTTACATCCTCATCAAAGGCTTTTGGTTTATAGGAACCGGCCATTTCACTTTTTAGGGTTTTCTGGTACTGATGCAATAATTTCTTCTTTCTCTGTTCCTCATACTGCTCTAGCTTGTACTTTTTACTGTACTTCTTAAGTCGATATGCCTTCTTATCAAATGGTTTCTTATCACCTTCTGGTTTATCTTGTGTTTGTTGGAGTCCATCACGGTTTTGATCAAACTGTTTGTTTTGTTTAAACTTGTTGCCAGTCTTCTTAATTTCCTTCTTATTGTCACTATTTGTATTTTTCTGCTTCTTATCAGACAGGAAGAATGAATCTCGTTTCTGAGCCATTTTTCACAAATAAAACCTCAGACCTACAATGACATTAAAAGTCTATGGTCACGAGGGATATAGTTAACAAATTCCATGCATTAATTTTTTTCGTACAATATTAAATTTATATAAAATCATCAAAATAAACAAAACGGTTTGTAATTTTGATGAGTAATTTGTATGTGAAATAGATATGCAGTGACACATAATGTGTCACAGATTAAACAGAAAATAGCATAATATTGTAATAACTTAAATATAGAATCCTAAAATAATTACTTCAGTTAGTGATCAGTGTGCAAGTTAAAACTGAATAACCTACATGTTTTAAATGCTTTAATGTTTTATTTTATTATTGGAAAAACCCCAAATTATTTTGAGTAACAATAGAGATCTTATCAATTTTCTCTTCTAATAAGCGTAGGACAACTAAGTGACGTAAATTTCGTCACACTGGACATTGAGTCATACATACATATTGGATGGATGATTTATCCTCATTTCTGCCCACGTTTCGAGGTTTTAAGTATTGATTGATAACGAAATAAGGTGAAATTTGGCATGAAGACATAAAAATTAATTTACACGTCAGTGATTTCACAATGTATTAATCCAGATGTGTAAATTGCACAAAAGATACAGAGCAAATATTTGATCGTTAAAAGTATATTTACATTAGAAATTAAAGAGAAATAAAGATAAAAACTCACCAAAATCAGCCACCCACTGGGTAGGCTTTCGATTATTGGCGGAATCTTGATAGCTTAGTTGCACTTGGCACGGAAAAATTTAACCACGGTGTGAGAATTTGTGTCACGGTTTTTCGACTGAAAAACTTTACCGACCATGCCCTAATGTGATTTTTGGGAAAATTTTCACGAGGAAACGCGATAATACGTTTCGCAAAATGTCACAAAAGGACAGAGAATGAGAAGAAGACAGAGAACGTTAGCGTTCGCGACGCCCTCTATCTGCTTTGTTTCTGACCACAGACCAGATATGGTTGAATGTAAATTGTATTTGTGTAAAAAGGAACGTTATATTAATGAAAATGGTACACACTATACTGCGTTTTTCTCATTCGTACAAAACATTTAAACAAACTAGCTGTTGACAGTTTTTTACATTACATGTTTAACACACTAATATCTTAGGCCGTAACAACTCAAAGTGTAACAAAACGCAAGTTTTTTAATAATAACGAAAAGAAATTAAAAATCAACTTTAAAGTATTATTTGAACAAAAAATGTTAAATATATTTGTACGGATGAGAAAAACAAGTACAATGCTTAGCTTGAAGATATATTTTTTTTCATTGCAAATTTATAACATCCGTTCTTTCCATTGTTTTTTTAAATGATGAATTATGTCTAAAGATTAATAACAAAATCTCAGAAACCTAAATGATGTAGAGTAAGTAACCCTTGTATAATAAGCGTCACAAATCTTCGCCACAAATCAAAAGAGCACAAATTAACAAAGATGCTATAACGTAATTTCAGTGAAAGGAAAGGAGGGAAGCGATGAAACCGCTTATTGAAAGACCCCATAAACCAATAGCCTCAAAATCCGTCAGTTTATACTTCGACTGCTCGGGTCGGTCTGAAGAGATCGAAAGATTTTAGCAACTGCAGTTGGGGTTGGAAGATAGGTAACGTATCACGGTCGTCGTATTGAGATATTATATTCCGCCGTATATTTTATACCACCCGAATATATTTGATAAGGCCTTGGCGTTATCGTGGCATAAAAGCTATAAACATTTGGGATGACGCTAACCTCCATAAATCTGCACTGAGGCGGTGTGGTTTTAGGCTTAAGGCTTCCTCAGTTTTGTGGTCATTTATCAGTTTTGGCCTATACTATCTATATTTAATAATTCTAAATAAATATAAGCTCATGTTACTACTTATTACATTAGATCAGCTATCTTCCAGTGAAAGTCCCGACAAAATCGGAACAGCCGTTCCAGACAAGAGCCTGAACAAATGGGTAGACAAAAAATATTTTGGTATAATTATGTACCGTGATAACATTACAAACAAACACTCCAATTTTATATATTTTCGTAGATTAAACTTGTTCATAATGAATATCATGAAACGTCTCAATATATTATTTTATATCCATAAATGACGTCACACAGACACCACTGTACACCCTCACACAATGTCACTCATATTCGATGCCCTTTCAGGTGTAACATCATTGATGGCTTGCTACTGAGCATGGCCCTAGAGTATGCTCCACCACGGTCCTAGAGTATGCTCCGCCATGGTCCTCCAATGCGAATTGAAATGAAATGAATAATGTTTGAAATGAAAACTTGAATTTGTGTTCTAAATTATGTAACAAAATATAAAATATATAAAAGAAATATTTAAAAGAATTCATTGATAAAGCCTTAAGTCTGAATAGACAATACTTATTTGTCATCGAGTTTATAAATAATATAAAGTTAGGACTATGTACGCTAGTGTAGGCCGGTACGAAAAAAATAAGGTTTTTTTTTTTTAATAACAAGATTTAAATCTATTACAAAAGTTTATTACTGGCATGATCGGAACCGGAAGCAGAGCGGATCATTTCCATGCATCCTTGTCATTTAGATATCCAACAATGCTATAACAATAACAATACTTGCCCATGATTTGAGATTTTATTCGTTTCATGAATAAATTCACAGGCAAATCTCGTATTAATTTTATTAAAAAACCGTACACCGAGCACCACAAAAGATTGCTGGACTTTCGAAAGCCGGTATGAGGACGTAATTAATTGATCCATTCTTCTTGTTATCCGTGTACTTATATCTCTGTTCAGTTTAAATTAACCTATATATATATTATTTTGTATAAAAACAATTGGTTGGGAATTGGGCTTGCAGCCAGCCCAAGCATCCAAATTTTTATACCACCTAAAGTCCTCCAATATAGAATTCACTATTGCTATATAACGATAACAACTGCGACCGACGGTTTTACTAATTATAATATGTAGTAAAACAAAATATTTCAATAAAGAAAAGTCCGCATGTACATAAGTACCTAATATAAATATCCGCAGTCGACCGAACGGTATTGAGTTACAGTAAGTACTATGGTCGAACCGGAGTACAGTCACGTACAAAAAAACCATTCTTACTATCTACACTTGTAATAAAATTTAAGCTAATCAATTTCTGTATTTTTTTCTATGTATTTATATCTGTATGTATTTATATATATTTGTTTGTATTTCTTTCTTTATTGTAATGGATCTCTTCAGAACTCTCTCTACACTCTAACACTGTTAGGACATGTCGATGACGGCCATTTCTACCGTACAACATCAGGTATAGCTATAGTCCGCACTCTTAGTACAAGAAATAGATGCAAAAGGGATTCCGAAGAAGAATTCCAAATTCACATTAACAAAATCAGATGCCACAGCTACTTGTCATTTCATATTTTTCCAACGTTATACAAAGTTACATTTATTCGAAAATGAAAGCACGATTAATCGATTCCTTGGCTCAAGATATCCCTGATTTTATCATTGTAATTCAAGTAGTGGTTTTCTAGAACTTGATTACACAGAATTATACAAGAAATATAGGTGACTGATTTCAACCATGTGCAATGATGATCTGAAGAAGACTACTGGCATTCGCCGATTCAAAAGGATCAGTATCGGTCAGAGTCACGAATATTTGGAGATTTGGAGATCATATGTCTTTACGGAGCCGATAAATGGATGAAAGATAAAAAAAATTGCTCATATTACAAAACTTTCCAGAACAATGTCTACCGGTTCAGGTAGTTGTTTATACTTTCATCGGCATTGACTGTACGTTACGCACTGGACTGGATTCATTAAGGCTTGTTACACTGACCGAGTATTAGTTACTCAGTACCTACACTAATCTCAAACTGCGTACCATTGCAAACCGTCGCTTGGTAATAAAAAAAAGTCTCCATTATTTATGGAAAAAATTCGCGCGCATTTAATAATCTGTTCTTTTTTTAGTATTTTTTTTAAACTTACATTAATTGAATAAGCTGTATGGTATAAAGCCATTAAATTTTAATAAAAAAATAATAATCGCATAGGTTTTAGTTTTGTTGCGGCGTCGGTTTAAAATTAAAGATAAATAAGTACCTACGTTATATTTAAGTTAATTGAGCACAATACTTAAGTAATTAATTAACAGGATGTTTTTTCACCATTACGGCTAATAGGATTATTACCTTAAAAGCTGAAATAATTAAGGTCAGTAATTACTTTTTCTTTATATCACAACTTCAATAATGATAAATAATGTCATTATGTATTTCACACAAGCTCATACCCCGGCTCCCTGCTCCGATCTGAAGTAATAAAGTAATTTAAGCCATCAGGTGCGGTATTCTTGAGTTTCCGTATTTTGGATTGCGGAAAAGTATTTTTGTTATCGTTAGATCGCTATCGTTCCATGCTGGAAGCCTTTGGGTGACATAAAACTTTCTACACTTGGCTTGGTCACTAAGACCTAAGATCGACATTGGCCACTCTAGGCTTCCTCAGGCATGAAGAGCCATTGGTAAAATTTCTTATCAACTTCGTTGCAAAATCTCTCCACACAATAATATTGCCAATATTTTTTGTCCCGTTAAATTCCAATGTCACATAAATTTGTTTTTCCTGTATTTTCGAAATTATGCAATATTAGAATATTTTTTTTATGGTAGTAGTGTCTAGTAGTCTTTACAATTTAAAGCAATTTCCAACCCCTAATATCGGTAAACAAATGTAAAACAAGGTCAATGAAAAATATTTAAATCCACAAGCTTTAATTATAGATTCATAAAACAAAGAGACACAAAATTTCATACCTGTATTATTAACCGTTGAGGAGTTTCTGGAGCCAATCCTGAACGTAGTATCAGGTCATGCTTGTCATAAGAATGCATTGTCGTTAGGACGGAATGTTTATGCAAAATTTCAGGAGAAAGTGGCTCTAATTTAGCTCGCAAAATTTTACCCGAACACTTAATAAACAAATATACTAACATATTAATATGCAAACATACCCTGCAAGTTAAATAAAAGGTATTAAAAGGAGAAAGTTCTCAATACGTGTGTATTTTTTTATGTATGTTACCTCAGAACTTTTTACTGTATGGACTAATTGTGATAATTCTTTTTTTGATCTAAATCTGGTGCATGCCAGATGGTACAGTTTTGAACGACATCCGACGATTAGTTTTTGAGTTAACCTTAATAATGTGTGTTTAATTGGCAATGATGGCAACTTGTATTACGTGTCGAAGACGGATTTCATGGTGATATAAAAAAAATTATTGGGTATCCCGCTTCACACCACAGCGTAACAAAGTTGAAATCACTAAGATTATTGGAAATTTAACTTAAATGCTACCATAATAGGGTTAGGTGTTAGTTTTAGTGTGTCTATCTGTGTCTCGTTACGTGTCTGTGTCTCTTGTGTGTCTGTATCTGTCTTTGTGTGTCTGTGTCTGAGGGCGATAAACATTAAATGTAACCACGACCAAACCTACCTTGTTTTGTTGAAGCTACATTGAAATCGAAACACCTGTTTCTGACATGAGCGTCCACAAAGACAGAGATAAACGGACAACAGTTCTAAAAATCATTGTTTTATATTCTACTAGCTGACCCGGTAAACGTTGTCTTGCCATTGATTAAATTACTAAAATGACTATTAAAAAGTAAGGGTTGGTGATAGAAGCGTTAAAATTTGGGGTCATATGTATTTTTTAATGCCACAATATTAAAAAAAAAAAAATGTTACAACCCTTCTCACTTAGGGGTATGAAAAATAGATAGTAACCGATTCTCAGACCTACTGAATATGCAAATAAAATTCCATAAAAATAGGTCAACCCGTTTCGTATAACTAACATTGTGACACGAGAGTTTTATATATCAGACATTATTTTGGAACTTGGCCATATTTTATTACTGCTCATTATTATCGTATCCCAGTGGTATAGGTAAAATAATAATAATTTTCCATCTTTATCATTTATATAATTAATAACAAAAGTAATTGCTCCGCCAAAATATGAGCTACCATTTCCCAAATTTCCCAAAAGGCTCACGTTTGTACCGGTGATGTGTGTGACGTACAAAGGAACGTATGGAATACAGTAATAATTGATTATAGTGACATATCTGAGGATAATTATAATTATTTACTTTTATATTATATAAACACTAGAAATTGGCTTCGTTTCGCTTCGAAAGAAGGGTTGTCTAGTGGTTTCAGAGTTGCCATACTATCCCTATCCTATCCCTATCCTACCTATTATCCCACGGGAACAAAGCGGTTTTCAGGGTTAAAAAGTATCCTATACCCATTGTCCTTACATAAGCCACTAACATGCTAAATTTCATCTAAATTGGTCCATTAATTTCAGGGTTGCCAGGGTTGGTAATTAAGCGATTTTCTGGGATAAAACATATCCTATAACCATTCCCGGGTTTTAAACTACGACTATGCCAAGTTTCATCTAAATCTGGTCAGTGGTTTTTGCGTGAAGCTCCAATGGACAGACAGACAATAAATCCAAAACGAATTTTTTATCTCTATATCAATAACTAAGCCCCCTGCAATAAAATTTTCAAAAAATACTTAATGTACACATTGACCCCGTTACAGTTTTGTTGTTAGTATAGATTACCGTCTTCTTTACACCGCATCAAGCTTATACCTTCAATATTGAAGAACTTCCATACAAAATTTTATCCCCGATTTCAACCTTTTTCGCGCAATAAAGTAGCTTATACTTTTCTCCAAGATCTATTCTACAATTGTACCAAGTTTCATCAAAATCGGTTCAGTAGTTTGGACGTGAAAAGGCAAAAGTGTTACTTTCGCACTTATAATATTAGTAAAGCACAGGTAAGCAAAAGTATGTATATACAATGTTCAAAGTTAAATCTGAAAACGTTGGCGATTATTCGAGAAAATTACCGATGTTACGGGTTATTTTGAGTTTGTATATATGAATAATATTAAACCAGTATGAGATATGGTTACGGGTGTACATTATGTTAGATTTTCCTTTAGTTTCGGATAGTATCAGTTACGGATATTATATTTTAAAGGATTGAAAACGCGAAATACTGTAAAGTTGTATAAATTTGTTTACGGATAGATTTTTATTTGGGATAGTTTTGTCCTTGCTTGACCTTATCTTAAAGTTAACTAATAAAATATAATCAGCCTTGGACGCTATGAAGGGTTACTGATACCCTTGAACTGGTGAAAACCAACCTCCAAAGCCTAGGGTAGCCCAGCTTTTCGTATAACATAACATTATACCATTTAAATAGGGTCTGCCCGCGGCTTCTCGCGCTTGGTATGTTGATAAAAAAGTGTGTGTCCAGTCTACAATCTATCTCTGTATACCTCTGTATCTCTCTCTGTGCCAAGTATCATCGTTCAGCGAATAATGTAATATTTTTAAATAAATTATTTAGAAATAAAATTGGTTTTGCGACTGAATTTTAGGACATAGAAATGCTATCAGGTTATAGCGGATTTTTTTTTACTCCTTTTCTATGATAAATATATTTCCGTAGTATATTATTTATATGTATTTCCTACGGTTTTTAAAATCTCTGGGTTAGTATAAAATCTGTTTTATTGAATAGAATAGTTTTACAAAACTCGTGTATGTTGGAATGTTGTTACGGCCCAAGATATAAGTGTACTAGTATGTGCCCGCGACTTCGCTCGCATGATGTGTTGATAAAAAGTAGCCTATGTGTTATTTCAGATTATAATCTATCTGTGTGCCGAATATCATTTTAATCTGTTCAATGGTTATCGCGTGACGGAAACACAATCATCGAAACATATAAACACATTATCACAGACCTACCAGTCGGGATAAAATCTAACCTATGTTAATTTTTTTAAAGAAAGAAAAGATATATTTCGTCATCTTAGCATTACATAGTTGGGTTACAAAACAGTACAATATAAAATAATTATGACGAAAAAGGTCAGCACTCAGCATATGCCATGGAACAACGAGGGCCCACGACTACTGATTTTCAGTGCAACCCAAACATTTCCAGGATAAGTCAACGAGTACATATGAGCCAAGTTTCTTAATCCATTCAACTGTTAGCGCGTGAATTTAATACAAATATCCAAACATCTTCGCAAACTTTCACATTTATAATATTAGTAGAATTAAACATGTAATGTGATAATTTTATAGCCAAACAGTGCCAAAAACAAATAGTGACATTGTCATCCAACGTGACAAAAACAAATAGTGACATTGTCGTCCAACGTGACAAAAACAAATAGTGACATTGTCGTCCAACGTGACAAAAACAAATAGTGACATTGTCATTCAACGTGACAAAAACAAATAGTGACACTGTCATCCAACGTGAAAATAATATCTATAAATAAATATGTACAAACAACTTCACACACGGCCATCTGAACCTTAACTAAGCGTTAGCTTGTGCTATGGTGATCATACAACTGATAAACATACATATGCATAATTTTAAATACATATGTATATATTTACACTCAGACACACAGAACAAGCATTTCAGCTAATCACATAAAACTTTGATCTAGATGGAAATCGAACCCACGACCTTCGCTGTAGCAGTCAGGTTCCCTAACCACTCGACCAACCGGCAAACAAAAGAACGAACTAATTAATAACATTAATCATTATCTGTTATTAATTCAAATCTGTGGTAGTTATTGCATTTCACGATGTATCTTATGACTTTCGTCGGGTTCTGCGTCCTCGACTCCCTGGGGACTGTACATGACTTAGCACTTCGATATTGGTGGATAATTTTCATGATGCTATTATGGCGTTGGGGTACGATTTCGTGACCTTATTTACTTTACTAGCTTCCGTCCGCGACTTCGCGTGGACTGATAAATGGTTCAATTTGACAGTAAAATCCCCATTTACAAACCAACAATGTGATAAATGAAGAACCACTCTACCGATTTTGTGTAAACTTCACATAAACCATCTACTAAATAGTCAGAACAAAGCCTAAACATTTGTTTTGGATGGGTGAGCCCGTTTTTGAGTTATAAAATTACAACGAAAAGTGGCATTGATTTTTATATGTATACATAATACAATATGAATAAGTAATATTCGTGTGTGTATGTATTTGTGATGTACCGGATATCCGGGGATAAACATTTTTAACAATCCGGCACATCACTATTTATATTAACTATCCGTTTTTCTCATCCGTACAAATCTTGTGAACAATTTTTGAGTTAAAGTAATATTTCAAATGTTAATTTTACTTTATTTTTTGTTATTTTTACAATAGTCGCGTATACATATACTAAAATACCTTTTTTTACAATTTTTGCCTATCTGTCTGTTTGTTTCGGCTAATATCGAGAACGGCTGGAACGATTTTGACGGGATTTTCACTGGCAGAAAGCTGTTGTAATAAGGAGTAACTTAGGCTAATTTTATTTTAGAATTATAAAATATACGTTATCGTAAAATCTGCTGAACTGAATAACTTTTTTTGTTAAATTCCACTCGGGGGAAGTCGTGGGCACACAGTAGAATTAATAAAAGATTAGCAGTTCAATATGTTGATATATTAGATTTATTACGATACCACTCGTACCATGTTCGTAATTCTATCGATTTTGCGTTCTAATTGTCACTTCACCAAATTGCTTTGTTCTATCAATTGCCATGTATGTGCGTCATCTAGCATAACCTGAGAACTTTATGACGCACTTAGAATCGTTAATGGTTACTTAATTCGGGCCTTAGTAAGGATCCGTAAAAAATTGGGAACCTACATATGTATACATTCGCCATCTCAGCTCGTCTGTACTCTAGCGAAGTCTTTGTATTATAATTGGTGCTAATTCGATCGCTGACAACCATACAAACTCGGTTAGGTCTAGGGTTGAGTACCCTTGCGAATCGATATTTTTTGTTAGGGCCTTGTGGCGCCATCTATTATAGCTAAACTTAACAATTTGTTCTGGAACAACAACAGTTGAACATTCACAATTACATTATATATATATAGACGTCTAGATAACTATAGTTTTGTGTAAATAGATAATACTCTTTACTTTAACGCTCATTGATATAGATAATTTAGATTATATTAGCTTAGATTCGAGATGGCAATTGGGGTATGAGGCGTCCGCGACGTCTGCTCGAGTGCGTATCGACCGCTTTTACCGATTTGGATTTCAAATTTCTGATAAAAACTAGATTTTTCGATAAATTTCGATGAATATTCATAAATTACAGATCGAATACTTGAAATAGGAAAGGAATATGGAAATGGAAACTGTAGTTAATAGAAGATTTTATTTTTGAAGTAGAAACTATTGACGGAAATTGCCATGTTGAGCTGACTAGGACTGTATATAGGACAATATATAACAACAACAACAACAAAAACTCTTTATTGTACACCAATAGACATAACCTTTAATAACACACCATTAATGTTTACAAAATATCAGGTATCTAATTCAGTAATTGTGACCATAGATTTCTTATACCCTATCAGCATCTATTAGTAATAAGCATGTTAGTAATAATAATATTCTTAGTTTTTTAAGTATTTTTTTATTTTTCATTCAGTATCATTGAGTTTTTTTCGTGTAAATTGGCTAGTTTTTTCACTACGTCCGCATAGAAGAGTTTTTATCTCATATTTAGCCCCATAGGTTGAAATAAAAAAAAAAAAACTAGAAGAAACATTCAATTATTTATACAAGTTTTCTTTCATAAATATAATTTTTTTCAAGACTTTAAATTATTTTGTCCTTTTTTAAGTTTCAGTCTATCTCTGTAACTATTTTTATCGAAATCGGTTAAGTAGTTTAGGCGAAAACCTTTCAGACAGAGTTACTTTTACTAGTTACATTACAACTCACGTACGTGCCTTGTACGACGATGTTTCGACTACTACCAAGCAAATATTATTATTGTCACTATTTATAGAAATATGTTTGTACTAAAAGCGTAAGTGCACAGTCTACAATGATAAGCGTAACTCTTCAAGTCAGTAAGGAATAGGTTTTTACTAAATTTGTGGGATTTATAATCTATACTCAAACCAAATTCGATCTGGAATTTTTGCCACAAAAATTTGTCAAAATTCCAGATCGATTTTGCACCGAGTATAGACGAAATCACATCTTACCAGGTGGGAATGTGGTCAAGCACTAATTTACTGCTAAAAAAAACAGAAAGCAACCAGCAGAAGGATAAGACCTAATATTATTTCCAACATAATTTCAGTACGGAGAATGATGGCAATAATGCAGGACAGGAATAACGAGGAGGTGCCGCGGGAGTTCCTCGAGACCGGCAGGACTGGCCGGCGGAATGCCATGCCCGACATCCTGCATCCTCAGGGGGCGGAGATGACCACGGCGGACCTGCCGTCCAGACTGCAGCAGCTGGTCACTACGGGTAAGCTGTGTTTTGTTATTAACATTTTATTTCTTGCTCATTGTAAGGGAAATAGAAAAATAAGAAACATTAAAAATTAGTATTTTTTTGTTATTAAAAAAAAACAAAATGTGTGTGTGTATACATACTGGAAGTGAAACTTCAACGGACAAGTGGCAAAATTAATCACAGCTAATTTTTTTAAAGGCAAAACGTTTTACAATTAGGTTTTCAAATTGCACAAACACGTTAAAAATATCGGGACACCCTACCACCAAGTTACTGACTTCTGTTGCCTTTGACGACTCCCTGGTCAGCGAATATGAGGTTGAAGTTAGTATTCCATCCTGCTAATATGGCTCCGTCTCGCTGGCCCATTCCTCGCTTACCTGACCTAAAGCAGCATGTTGATGGACCTGGGGTCATTATTGACCCCGTTTGCGTAAACGATGTACTGATTTTCTTGTTTTTTTTTTATTCCTCGTGCGCGTGGATCTCGCTTCTTTGTCAGCAACGTTAGTGACCCCAGCCTGGCGTTGCTAATGTCCATAGCCGCCGACAATAACTTACTATAAGGTAAAATCCGCTCGTTAATAAAAATATCCGGACCTGTCAATATAAATTAGCCAGTTCGGAAATTAAAACTTTCCTGTGTGTACAAAGGAAGCAATTGTGGGAAAATTTATTTTATTACCTTAAACTTTTACAAACTTGAAAGTATCGGAAATCACCTAACTTTTCCTCTAACGACGGCTAAAGAAGTTTAAGATGTATAAAAAGCCTGTTGAATTCCCTCATTACATTAAGTTAAAGATTTTTAGTAAGTTTGAGGCAAGATACCATGATTCATAAGTTCTTTACCAAAATTTATACGTAACGTTACTTTATCATATTTGAGAATTATTATACATATGTATATATAATACAATACAATATTCTTACAAGCTGAGTGTAGTACTTTTTTACAAGCTTTTATTTAACTTGCAGGGTATGTTTGTATATTAGTATGTTGGTATATTAGTTTGTTCGGGTCAAATCTTGCAAGCTTAATTAGACCCACTTCCTCTGACACTACGGGGCTGAAATTTTGCATAGTTTACGTCCTGATGTCATTACATTTTTATGATTAGCATGACCAGACTACGTCCAGAATTGGTTCCAGACAAGGGAACTCTTCAATGGTTAACAATACAGTTATGACATTGATACGTTCTTCGAATTGGGACTCTGTAATTAAAGCTTGTGTTTTTAAATATTTTAATAAAGCTTATTCAGTGCTGTCGCTTGCATTGCGGTGCTAGTCAGGGGAAGACGACACGTACTAATTTATCATTTTTGTTCGATTCTTATTTAGGCTTTGTGTGTACTGCGATTGTAGAACATTATAATTTCTGTGGAACCGTTGGCGCACTCAGAGTTGATTAATATTCACTGGATTCACTCCTCAGTGCAGAATCTCCATAGAAAATCTTTTGATACTAAATGGCAAACAGTAATATCAAAAACTTTTGCCTTCGAATTGGCCCGATTCTTATCTGACCCTCAACGTCATTGGTGTTAACCTTGTAGAATGTGACGTGGTCATGGGTGGACGTAGGGTTGTCAAGTTTTTTTTACAAGAACAAAAGTAATTTTAGGTCTGAGAAGGAAAATAATCAGGGTGTCTGGACAAATAATATTTCAAAAACATGCTTTTTAGTGTTTCTTGTACAACTTATTTTATCCTTATTTGAAGAGCTCATTTTATATGTATTTTGGTAGACAATTAACATGATGATAAAAACCATATATTTAATATTTTTTGTTTTTACATAAAATAAGCTAGTGCTTGACATAGATCCTATCTGATGGTAAGTGGCGATGATGTCTAAGATGTTGGGAACATTAACTTACTTTTTTTTGTGGTCTACAGTTAAAAGTATAATTTAGTTAAAAACCCTATAAAAGTGTTCCTAACAGCTGACAACCCTAGGCGACGGCAATTACGGACAAATCTGACCCCGCCTGCCAGCTAATATCTTTTTACAAGCTTTTGTGTTTATGTAAATGTAAGTGTACGTCCTCTGCTAAACAATACGAATATTACGAATATTTTTAACATACAAGAAAAAGCAGTATCGTAGTTAACATAAGAGTTCAAAAAGCGGTCTTAGAAGACATTCTTTAGAAAAAAAAAAAATGCGTGCGTACAAAGTACACATGTCAGAAGTGAAACTTCTTTGGCGAACTAATTTATAAATCTTGTT
>DWJZ01002655.1:0-18920 GCA_018249125.1 Asbolis capucinus
GTATACATTTGATATTAATTTTATCTTTAAAAAGAAACTACCATATGAAATACAATATCAAATTAAATTTATTTATATAAAAATGATAAAACTACCTTGAGGTTTATATTTGGCTAGTTGTGCATAGACTTGCTTGATCCTCTCGAGGTTGATCTGCGAGGCCTTGGCGTGGTCTATCATCGGCAGGGGGTAGTCCCGCCCTACGATACACTTGGCCGACTCCTGCACGCTCTCCGGCGCGACCCACGGCTCGTGGATGTAGCGGGTCGGCATGTTCTTTAGCGCTGGGATATATTTCCTGAAGAAATAATGACGTCTTAATTATGTTCTAAATTACATAAAAGGTAACGGTACTGCTCCATTCCGGTCTAAGTATATTCTGTTTGTGTTACCGAATTGAAGTCTGTCTTTACATATATATATTAGGAAATGGATAAAATTTCTAGAAAATGTGTACAATTCTTAGAAAATCAATTGACAGGCCCGTTGGTCTAGTGGTTAGCGAACCTAACTGGGCGAAGGTCGTGGGTTCAAATCCCACCCAGGTCAAACATTTCTGTGATGAGCAGGAATGTTTGTTCTGTGGGTCTGGATATAAATATCTATATATGCATTTAAAAATATATATGTACGTGTATCAGTTGTCTGATCACCATAGTACAAGCTAATGCTTAGTTTGGGGTCAGTTAACCGTGTGTGAGTTGTCCGAAGATATTTATTTATTAGAAATTGTACAATTCTTTGAAAATGTGTACAATTCTTAGAAAATTAGTGCAATTCCTAACAAATGTGTACGATTCTTAGAAAATGAGTGGAATTCCTGCCAAATTATTTCAAATCCTAGAAAAGGTGTACAATTCTTAAGAAATATACATTTATAAATTTAAATCTTCGATGAAAAAAAGTTGTGTGAAGTTAACATTTAAACAACAAATATTTGCCAGTATTTTATACAATCAAGTGAAAAATAAAAAGGAATCAATAAAATGTGTAATATTTTTCAATGTATTGACGTACAACACACGTATTAGTTACCCAGCTGTTTTTGAAAAATAAAATATAAACGAAGTGATGTAACTTCAGGACACTAAATGATTTATACTTACAGCATTACAATGCCGGTAATGCGCACGTGACCCGTCTAAGACGCGTTTGCGACGCCCGTCATGTACGTAGGCAGTTTACACTATCACAACCGGTCAAATTCAAAATATATTAAACTGAAAATCATAGTACATTAATGCACTATTTCATAATAAAATTGTATATTTACAATTCAACTCGAAGCTTCTGTTACATTCTATAAATGAGTGCTTAACCACTGTCCCACCTGATGGTAAGTGGCGATGTGGTTTTAGATGCTACAGCGTACTAATTTAGCAAAAATCAATTCACTCTTGACTTGCAGACATCAGCAATCGAATAATAATGGTAATCGAATAATAATAGTAATCGAAAAATAATAGTAATCGAATAATATTAGTTATCGAATAATAATAGTAATCGACTAATAATAGTAATCGAATAATAATAGTAATGAATAATAATAGTAATCGAATAATAATAATAATCGACTAATAATAGTAATCGAATAATAATAGTAATCGACTAATAATAGTAATCGAATAATAATAGTAATCGACTAATAATAGTAATCGACTAATAATAGTAATCGACTAATAATACTAATCGAATAATAATAGTAATCGAATAGTAATAGTTTGTAATCGAGCGGAAACACTGAGTAACACTTTGATATATTCGAATCGTCTACGCCAGTGATTCCCAAAGTGGTCCTTGAAATGGGGGTCCATAGCTTATGGGGGTATACGAAAACTCATCTTTTGATAGCGTATAACAAAAATGTAGATTTATTATATACTTGTAGATTTGGGCTACATTTGCGAATCTGTTAGAAGTTAGAAATGCTGTAGAAGGGGTCCACCGAGACATAATTTGTAAAGGGATCTATGAACAAAAAATTTTGGGAACCTCTGGTCTAAGCGAAGTTATACTAACTTTTCAATACATCACTTATTTCAAAGTGAAGGTAAAGTGATATTACTTTACCTAATGAAGTCCCCGTTGGGATCAGTCTTCCGTCCGAACCGCACAGGGCAGTAACAATGGAAGAACTGCTGGAAGAACGATGAGCAGGACAGCCACATCCACATCCCAGCATTCACCGACCAGTCTGCATCCAGCAGAAGCTCGTCGAACACCTGGAAATTTATATTCTTTCTTAAATATCACGTTTGCCAACAAATATTCTAAATGCGAAAGTTTGTAAGGATGGATGGATATTTGTTAGTCCTTCATACAAAAAATACTGAACCGATCCGAATGAAATTAAGCGTAAAGATAGATTATAACACAAACTACTTTTGACGTACCCACCTCGCGGGCGAAGCCGCGTGCGGATAGTAGTTAAGTTATAATAAATCTGTAACTGATCGCTGTTTCTGAGTAATGAGAAGCACCCAAAACAAAGATATTTGGAATGTCTGTCTGTTTATAGATTTGTCTGTGCGTTTGTGCTCGTTAATCACAGAATGTACGACCGATTTGAATACGATTCTTACAAGTGTACAGATTTACAACAACATGTCATTGGCAAGTGATTTTAGTATTTGTCGGTGCTGAAGGAGAAAAAGCGTTAATAGTATTTCGGAATCAGTTTTGTTACTGGTAGTAGCACATTAAGAGCGCTAGCTATAACTGATCTCGTATAGGTGAAATGTCGACAACTTGCTATCAATCAGAGTCGTTAATGGTTACTTAAATAGCTCTTTAGTACAGGATTATTTTTATTCTTTTTTTTAAATTTATTTAACAAAAAATTGTACAATAATAAATAATTTACATTCTGCCAAACTGTAGGCCAGTTTGTCGGCAGTATATGACGGTTACTCAGAGCCGTTAATGGTTACTTTAATAGCTCCTTAGTACAGATTTTTTTTATTTATTTAACAAAACGTTGTAAATATTTTACATTCTGCCAAACTGTTGGCCAGTTTGTCGGCAGTATATGACAGTTCGGGTTCCGGGTACAACTGGATTCCTACTTACTACCACTTAAATTTAAAACTTTAAATATAACTATTTTATAGAGCAGTGTGATGGTATTTACAAACTCTTCTGTTACGGGAGATCCAATATTAATTCATGGGTAAAACCAATACCTTCATTCCCTCCTCCCACGAGATCCAGAGGTCACCTCTGGTTAGGAAGCAGGCCACGGCATGGCGCGCCAGATGGTGGATCCAGCCTTCCTCCCGCAACTGAATCATAATGGCATCTATCCACGGATAACCAGTTTGTCCCTGGAATAAGTATATTCATTACCATCGGTTAACACGGTGTATTAAAAATATTTAAAAACACAAGATTTAATTATAGATCGTAAATAAAAAGGAACACAATATTTCATAACTGTTATTGTTAACCGTTGGAAAGTTCCCTTGTCTGGAGCCAATCCTGAACGTGGTATCAGGTGATTCTTGTCATTAAATGCATTGTCACTAGGGTGAAAAATTTATGCAAAATTTCCGCTCCATAGTGTAAGAGGAAGTGGGTCTAATTAAGCTTACAAGATTTGACCTAGAAAAAACAAATATACTACCATGCTAATATAGAAACATACACTGCAAGTTAAATAAAATCTCGTAAAAATTGCTTGAAAGAGTAATAATATTGATTTAACAAATAATCTAATAAACTGTATAAATATTAGACTAATTGTCCTTATAACCTAAAACCATATGCGATTAACGTTTGGCGCCATTTTGAATCGACCAATCACGGTGTATTATTTCAATGCTTTTCTTACCTCCAAGCTTTGACTAGGTAGCAGATTACATTTCAGGCGTATAAAAGGCAAAAACTGTATATTGAAAAAAGAATTTGGATCAATACTGCTCTTCAAATAATGACCAGTATTTAGTATTTACAAGTATTTAAGGCGCAAATTTGCATGTTTCGATTCCCTTGACATTAGGATAAGGTCGATCTGATACTATTGAGGATTAACTACAATCAAGGGAAATCCTCAACGGTTAACAAAATTAAATTTTATTACAATAAAAAGTTTGTTTGTGTAAATATCAAATATTCGTCTATCCTGACAAACTTTCGCTTTTATACATACGTAAAAATTAATACGTTTATAAAATTTCCACACATTGACAGATACACCTGTTTTACCGGATATAGAGCGACATAGAGAAACCTAGAGCGACAATCGTTTATTTATTAAGTAATAATTCAATTTGATTTCGGTTGATTCGGTTTGATTATTTAAAGTTTAATTATACCTCCCTTTAATTTTAAAAAGAAAAAAAAGGAAAAAAAAATTAATCACATAAATAAAAGGAATACATCTACAATTATAGCACAAAATAAAAAACACAACACAAAAAATACGTTAAACTTTTACATCTGAAAAAATTACGTCAAAAAATAAACTTACATTCGCCCATTTAGCAAGGGCATCTTGATTCTTCTCCCACGGTATTTGAACACATATAGGGTTTCCATCCATTCTATCGAAGTTGGGGTTCCTCGTCGCAGCACAATAGAAGAACTCCCTCCAAAGAATTTGGCCGTGAAGAGAGAGGGGAGGCCGTACTCTTTTAACTCTCTTATATAAATCTGTCAGTTGGTAATAGAACAGACGAGTGGATAGACAACCAAACCTAAAAATATGTTTATAATATTATTTTCAAAAGTATTATAATAATTAAGAAGAAAGATTTTATTGTTTATTTGAGGAGAATAGGCTCCGGTACTACTGGGGCGATTTGAAAAAATCTTTTATCATTAGATTCGTACATTATCTCTGATGAACATGGGCTATAAAATATTTTCAAAAACGTTAGGGTTCTGTATAAAAACTTCGCTAATGTTTGCCTGAAAAAAATACTAAAAACAACTACATATATTTATATCGCGTACGCTGCAAATATTATTACCAGTAGAACAAAGCGATGTACTACAGTTATAGAGTACATCAATATCCACAAATAAATCCACGGTACCATATGTCAAACTGTTACAGTTGTCACAATAACTACTATTTTCTGGTTACTGGCTCTTCCAAAGTGAATCAAAGGCAGTTTCTTGTATTAATAAACGTGTAAAGTGGTGATTTATATGAAAACCGTGGCATTGTCTTCCACTGGCGTGTTTACTAGTCGAGATGAAATGATGTAACTACCTACTACGTAACGCTATTATCGGCGCACTTGAAGGCACGCCTTTTCTCGCATTAATCGTCAATACTTTGAGTGCTACGAGTATATAAATAGACCAAGAGACATATTGTTCCGTAGCTATGTTACATGAGGTCTGTGGGTACTCTCAAGAGGACTTTTTATGTCTATTGGAAACAAGTCGGCATCGCTCTAAAACTGATTTTTTTACAAGTTTATTTTTTATATTATATCTGTATTTTTTTGTTAACCTTTATTTAACTTACAGTGTTGTCTATTAGTATGTTAGTATATTTAAAAGTTATGTTAGTGTATTTTAAAATTTTGTTTGTAAAGTGTTCGGGTCAAATCTTGCAAGCTTAATTAGACCCACTTCCTCTTACACGACGGAGCTGAAATTTTGCACAATGCTTCAGTTCCGATGACTATGCAATTTTATATTTTTTATTATAAGCATAATATACTGCTATGCTTACGATTGGCTCCAGACAACGTAACTTCTCAACGGTTAACAATACAATTATGAAATTGTGTTTTTTTCTATTAGGGTTCCATAAATAGAGTTACAGGAGTTTTCTGCAACCACATCAGGTATTTATTGAAGACTTTTATTTATTCTGTTTAATTTTTTAATCTTTGTAAAACTTGCAGCTAAAATATAAACTAATTAAATTTAACTGCAATACTTTTAGATGGCCATTTAAAAGTTCTCGCTTATAACATAATAAGGGAAATATATTAATTCCGCATCTCATGTCATACAACGATACATGTTAACGAGTTCGCCGAAAAGTTTGAGAACCGCAGCCCAAGTACAGAGTGTACGTCTTTATTTCAATGTGTGCGCACAGTCCGGCGTCTACGGACTTACTGATCAACTATATCTTTAGTAAATACGCAGCACCCCAAACTTCTACGTCAACATTCCAATATATTTAATAGCAAATCATTAAATTTCCCCGCAGTATAAGCAAATGTTAATAAAGTTTTATAGCAACCCTCGCAGCATTACGAACGCAAAAATATACAAATATATATTTTTAGCAAATGTGAATAAAGTTTTATAGCAACCCTCGCAGCATTACGAACGCAAAAATATACAAATATATGTATATTTTTTAGAATAGTAGCTATGAAAAACTCGCGTGAATTACATAGTTGTGTTTTATTACATATCCACAATTAGTGACGGGTGAAAGTTCGAAACAAACTGTAGCCACTGGCGTTCTAGTCATCAGGGTAGTTATATCATCTTGCCTCAATTAGTAAAATATTAGGTTATTCTGGAAAGTTTGCTAACTGTAACAATGCTAAAAATAAAAGCTTTCAAGAACAGGAAAATGAATAATCGTTGTTATTGGAAGAAAGCAAAATTTTTCCAGTTGGCTTAATTATACTTTTCAGGCTGTGACGTAATGACTCAGTCAATATAGTTTACGTTCTTACCTAATGAATGATCATGGGTGGAAAAATCATCTCCGTGCTTTTGGGGCAACGTAAAGTTTCTGATTGTCATTGTAAGAAGACAGTCTTGTTTGGAGGTCTTTGGGGGACATAGCAACTTCCAATACTATGATTGGGAAGATACCCTTTCACCAGTCCGCATGAGAACTGCGTGGTGGGGTAATTAGGAGATTGTGTGAGTGTGTGCCATAATGAGCCAAAGGCAAGGTTCTTACCTAAGATAAGGAGATAGGCCTGTTTGGCTCGCCAGCAGTGACTGCGGCGTCATCTTAGGCCGTCCAAACGTCGCTACCCAAGCTTTCCTTTCCAGGTGCCTTTCTAGCCTCGCTAGAGCCTCACTTTCACCGCCAACCCAGACAGGTGCCTTCAGACCTTCCGTTTCAAATCCTACAGTCATTCTAAACTTAAAACATTTTTGCTAAAATACAAAGTAATTAAATGGCTTATTTCGCTCTAAATCCACAAAAATCATTACCCAATACATTAAGTTTCGCAATTCAGCCAAACCTAAGGCATGTCTAAGCAGACGACGAAGCCAGTGTAATGTCACCCCAATTTTGAAACAGCAATGTAAGCCACATTGTTCCAATGAAACAGCAAACAATTCAGGTTAGGGGCGAGATTATACGGCCACTGAAGAAACTTTATGAAAGGTTAAATTTCAAAACATTTCTAATTAATCAGGGAAATATGTTCATAAAAAAGGACACACCCAATTCTTCCAACGTGGGCACGCCGAAGCGATCATCGTGGTCATTCCCGAGCGGTGTGGTTGCCCCGTTCAGGGTTTGCGCCGTAATGGTTGCCTCGGCTATCGGAGGCGGCGGCATGCTGGCTATCAGCGCTTGGAACTGATGGTACGTCAGAGGAGCTTTACCACCATTCCGTTCAATGATTCTGGAAGATTCATACATACATATATAGATGTTCCTATTCCCACCTCAAAAGTTATCTACCATCCTTATTTTAACTTACTTGTCTAATTTATAAAGTGTATGTGACACGCTCGAATTAACGGATATGCCGACTTCTTTACACTGCGTTATAATATTGTGATCACGGACCCGCCCATAAGGCTCTGGGTCCTCTTCGAAGGTGAGAGCAGTTGTGCCCCATTCCCGAAACAGTTTCGGCAGGGCGTCTGCCGGTTGACCTCGAACCACGAAAAGCCGCGAGTTCAGTTTTCGTAAACTGGCATCCAAATCTTCTAGGCATTGTAGAAGGAATCTTGAAAAAACATTGCTATGATTAACTTCTCCATTTTAGTGGCTTAAAAGGTCACTCAATATATTTGGCAGTAACTTACCGCCATTTATTGATGCCAACGTTTGACGAACTAGCAAACCATGGGTCAATGATGAAAACGCAACGAAAAGTGACTGCGTTAGTAAGACCTTCTCTTAGCGCGGGGTTGTCGTGTAAACGTAGACCTTTCCTGAACCAATGCACTGTGTGTTTTTCGGAGTTAGAGGTTGTGGGTGGTGGCACAGGCGCAGGTGGCACCGGCAGCGCCGGTGGCGCAGGAGGCGGGCCCAGTGGCACAACTGGGCACGGGCTGCTCACAGGCAGCGTTTTCGCAGCTCCTGACATCACTTTTTCATTTTGTCAGTTTTAAAATAGCTTCCTTAATGTGTTACGAACACTGAAAAAAATGCAAAATCAATATTATGTAATTGATGTTTAACTTTTATAATGGAACACTAGTTGTATTACAAATGCAAAAGTTTGTGAAGACGGATGGATATTTTTTACTCTTTCATGTAAAGACTACTAACAAGTCTGAATGAAATTTAAAACTGATATTCAGTTGGAGTCTTAAATAACATATACATAGGCAAATTTTTATCAACACATTATGCAGGCGAAAGCACAGACAAAGATATGAAGATGACGAGTTTCTATCATAATTTGTATTACTTTGTACTTTCTTAAAAGTCTTGAATTTAATATTTTGCTAGTATAGACTAGTCTCATAGAATCATAAACTAAGGAAATCACTGTATTTTCTATTTCTAAGCTTTTTATACCAAAGTACTGCCTCACCTCGGTCTCACAAAAATGCAATTAATAAAAAGGGGGTGAAAAACCAAGTTATAGAAAATCATTTTGAATTTCAACCTTTGATCATTGAAAATGATACAAGTGCAAGTACAACAACTTGTCCAATTTAGACAAAACTTTCTGCTATATCTAACAAATAGTCAAAACTACATCAAAATCTATTGGGTGGTTTAGGACTTAGTGGATATATAGACAGAAGCAGGAAGCTACTTAATGTTATACTATTTAAAAATGTTACTGTACAAATTGTTGAAAACATGAGTACAAGTTAGTCTCCCCTGATCATAAAAAGCTAGTTCTCCTTCTATTGACAGTTGGGCTTTATGAAATACCCAGTGACCCATGCATGATGGTAGTTAGCTGGATATTTTGGCTCTGTATTTTTTTGTGTGGCAGGGACAGGTCTCCCATGGAATCCGGGAAGATGCATCTTTGGACAAAAAAGTACTTCTATCCAGAAAAATCTAGTTAGTCTCCACGAAGGTCATAAGCTGGATATATCCATACACAGAGCAATATCTTTACATCCCACTATTATTATAGATGCAAAAGTTTGTGAGGGTAAATGAATGTTTGTTACTTCTTCAGGCAAAAACTACTGAACAGATCTGACTGAAATTTGGTAAAGAGATAGATTACAGTCTGGAATAACACATAGGCAAATTTTTATTAACATGCACTATAGGCAAAGCCACAGGCAGACCCTAGTTTACAATATCTAAATAACTGATTTTTTTTTAAGTTTAGGGACACCACACATGAATTAATTAATTTATGTATGTAACGTCAATATTTAATGTCTTTCTCCCGTAAGACAACAACATGAAATACCATGAGGTGAAATTGTAATCAGGCATTAACTGACTAAATAGAATAAAAACAAGAACTCATTGACTAAATTGAATAATTTTGTACGATGTTCATGTGAAAAATTTTTGTAAAACTAATATTTACAATAATCGTCAAACCGTAATCTAAATTAAGCGATTAAACCTTGTCTTCCATTTCACGACTACACTACGACTTTTACGGGAGATTACCTGTAACAATCTATATTTCGCAGTTTACATAGAAGCTTACTAATAATAAATATATTTACTTTACCTTATTATCAATTATTGCCGCACAGCGCTAAAGCTTATGTATTAACAACTCCCAATGTCTTCCATTCCTCCTTCAAGGGAACAAAGTAAGACAAAAGTCAGTAACATCAAACCGTAAACACATTAGAATTAAGAAACCACGTAGATATTAATTACTAATAACATATTACAAATTGGCACATTTGTAGCACTTAATACAAACAAACAAAATCACAATTTAAAATGGCACGTATTATAAAAAAATACTTTAAAACACACTTTTCAATACAACATTGTTTGTAGTTTCTAGAACTGATGCAAATATACGTCGATGGTATTTTAATATGAAACAATCTCATTCAATGTAGTACTTTTCATAATACATACAAGTGCGATTGACTGTCACAAAACAAGGAATGTCAGCATTTTCAGAGTCACGACAAAATTACCGATGGTCCACGCCGCTTGCAACGTGACCTAAAAACATATCTATCTGAAGTATATAAGTATTTACCTTATTTTTATAACATGCAACGTGACTTTGTTGTATACTTTTTACTCTGTGTGCTGATCTTTATAATCATTGTTCTTTCTATTTTGATTTTGAACGGCTCGAGTGATTTAATTCGAGTTACTTAGTCTGCGCCAACCCTTATTCGAACGCAAGTATGGCTATGTAGTTTGTATTGGGACGGATGGGGTACAAAAAAGACAGAACCTTAAGTTTGCTATAGTATTAAAACTCAATTGTAGGCTACATAAAAGGTTGTCAATAATCTTGTTTTCCCAAGACATGTCCTGCTTTTCGGGATGTCCCGGATACTTTTTAAGCATCGTCCTTGTTTTTAGTTTAAGCGCCCTACATAATAATACATATTATAAACCTGATTTATACTGAAATACCGTGGCATCTACCTTCAAATCCTGGATACAAACCCCAATGTCATGTTGGCCTATCAGTGTGTCATAAAAGAAGCATAAATATCAGCTGCACCGTGGTAGGGCTTTGCGCAAGGATTATTATCTTTTTGTGAATCCCGCTTGACTGGATACCACTGTCCAGTGTCTGGGTTCAATTGATGTCGTTGTTGATTCCATTTGCTTCAGCAAATATACTGCTTCGCTTGTTTCATGCTCTTATCCGCATGTGTGTGGCCTACTACTTTCTTCCTGGCAGACATTCTAACGAAGGTCAGCAGTACTTCCTACCAAAATATCTAAAAGGCTCAGGTCAGATCTTGTGTGGAGTACTGCTGCCATGTATGGGCTGGTGCTGCCAAATGTCACCTGTCAACATTGGATTCAATGGAGAGGCGTACTTAGAAGCTTATTGGTGACCTTAATTTGGTTGTGACCAACCTCCAAACCTTCGAGCACAGGCGGAGAGTTGACAGCTTCTCGGTCTTCTACAGGATTCTACTTTGGAGAGTGTACAGGTATTGCATGATTTGATTCCCCCATCCCCATTCCACTATTGAACGAGCCGACGCACGGCGGGTATCCACCCCTTAGTCGTAAATATCCGACTGTAGGAACGACGCGATTTCCCTCGTCTTTTATCATCCGTACCGCGAAGGATTGGAATAAGCTGTCCGCTTCGGTATTCTCGTTCGATTACTACGTGAATGTCTTTAAGTCAAGACTGAATATGCTTCTACTAAATTAGTGCACTTTACCATCGAAGACTTCATTGCAACTTATCATCAGGTGGGATCGTAGTCAAGCGCTAACTTATCAAAGGTCAAAAAAAGGCACCCCGTGTAACACTATTAATTCTCGACCAGGTCGACCGTCGAACCAGTGGCGCCGGACTGCCAGTAGTAGAGTATAATCAAAACTACAGTAGGAGTATTGGGTAGCTTTCTTTGTAGTTCTAAATATTATTCGGTCTGTGGTAGTCATTGTTAAATTAATACTTCATCTATGACAAGAATCTTTATTTTTGACAATTTGTATGTGTCATTGATATTGTCATTGTCAATGATCGTCAAGAGATTAAGTGCTGTGCTGTGAAATAAGTAAAATGTTAATTGTGTTGGTGTAATTTTCATTAAAAATTAATAGTATTTGTTTTACTTTATACATTCCATTATAACATGCGATTTCCATTTTCTTAATAAATGTTGATTGTAACATAAAATGTTTAAGAAGTTTAAAGACAAATTGGCTGAGGAGGTGAAGTCGTCACCTCAAAGGCTTCAGCAGTTCGCACAGGCAGCCCAGGTAAACGACACGTAACAATACAAAACTTTATTTAATTTATACCTAATCTGTAAAATACTAAAATAAAAATATGTTATACACAGGTAATTTCGACATCACTGATAAAAATCTATTTTGAATTGATTGATAGCAATAATAAAGTCAAAAACAAATTTTATGAATACTTTTTCATTGTTCTGCTTAAATATTTATAGGCGGCGGTAACGTCAGCTTCCAGCAGTATATCTGATATTACAAACAATGATTTGTTCTCAATTGGTGACAGTGGTAAGTACCTTTACCAGATAAGTATTTAGAATAATAGTAATGCTTAAGTTTAGCTCTATATAACATCCTTATGGTTTGGATGTTGGTCTCTCGTATGAGAGGCCCTGGATTCAAATACTGTGGCACTCATCTCTAATTGTTAAAGTTATGTACATATCAAAAGTTGATTATCATTGGCTTCAGTGAAGGTAAACCCCATGGAGAAACCTCCGCTGCTGAGAGTTCTCCATATTGTTCTAAAAAGGTGTTTGTAGTCCACAAATATGTGTTTGGGCAGTGTGGTAGGCTATGGCCTGCACCATTCAAATTGTGGGAGAAGATCTAATCCCAGTAGTGAGAGTCATGGTTTGTAATGATGACGATAATTACTTAATATTGTTTGTTACAATGTATGTACAAGGTAGTGTCAAAAACAAATGCAATAGCTTGCAATTCTGGGCAGTCTGTGACATTTTATAATAATATATGAAGCAAAAAAATTGGCCCCTTTTTTCCTAACAAATTATGCCAACAGAGGTCTATGAAAGACACTGTTTAAGATTCCATGGAGAAGTAGTGCAGAATATATTTTCAATGCTATTTTACATAGAAAACAAGATTTGATATAGAAGAAAAAATGTATTGAAAGTACATTAAATAACACATTAAAAACTTTACACACACATGCGTTTGATACAAATTGACATTTGGAGAGATCATAACTATTTATGACAATTGATTTATGGTTGAATTTCAACAGCAGACTACATCTTTTGGTATGAGAAAATTTTATAATATTAAATTTCTATGAGTGAATTTTGACTGGTAATGTTTTACCAATAAGCAAATTAACAGGGCTTCCAAATTACTGGGTTCAGTTAAACAAAAATTGCAAGTACAGTTTAGTTGTTCCTGGCTTGTTCCCTTTTATAAATCCTTCTTCAAATTGTACCAGTCTTCAAATGTTTTTACTACTACAGCTACAATACAGATTATCTAAAACTAAATTGCTTTTATGTGTTACCTCATAATACAATGATAATGTTTTATCTGCATGCATCTCCTATTTATCTTAATTTTTTTAGACAGTGCAACCAAAAGCCAATCATCATCTAACAGCCAACAAAGTACATTCCGTGATGTGTCTCCAGTTTACCAAGCATCTATTCAGTCTGGCTCTGATATAGGTGATAGTCCAAGGATGCAAGAGGTATGTAGTGTTTTTAATGTATTTTAATAAGCTTTGTCTTCGTGTTTCTTGCTTGTGTGGATTTATTACCTTCTTCATGGCAGGCAATGCATTATGCACACGCCTGATTAGTATTATTAATGTCCATGGGCAGAGACCACTTAAAATCAGGTGTCCCAAGTATTGTTCGGCTGCTATAATGGTTGCAGGTGATGTATGTAGTAGAGTATATTATGGTTAGTTGCTAGCTAAGAAAGGAATAACAGACTGGATTTTTATCTGCTATTATGTTTTACATGAAAACTTCAGATGATTTTCTACTTTTTCTGTAATGAACATAGTGAAGTCTATGATAGGAATTTGTTTATGGTGTACACTATTCGGGTTCCATATAGCCCATTTTGAACTCAACTCAAGGCAGCCCAGTATATTGACATCAACTCCGTGCCGGTATTCTTGAAGCCTGGCTTGTATGACATTAGAGTGAAATCCCATTTACACAACGCATTTTTGCGTTTCTTGCCTCATAGTAAAAGGCTGTTCCCCCGTGTTCTACAGCGTCGTAAAAGACGAAATATTTCGCCCTGTATATAAGATTAAAATAAACAAATACTACTGTATTCCAATTGACCTTGAGAGCGTATCTTTCTTGGTTGGCTTAATGTAATATTCATTCAATCAAAGTAAACATTTTTCACAATATTTTCACTAAAATACTAATTCAAATAGTTTTTTCTTAAAGTCGTGTAGTGGCACTCATACTTTTTATTGCTTATCTATTCGCGCAGTTATCGTTAGTTACTATATCAATAAAAAACTAATGGAATTCATTAATCTTTTGTCATGCTGTATAAAAATGTAAAATAAAACAGCAAAAATATCTATATTATTTTAAAAAATCATGTCTTGGAAACTACTTCTTATTTTTTTAATCAGTATTTTTTTTTCTTAATGGCCATTAGTTCTACCATGACCCATTTCAAGCTTATCCATTCATTACCGAACACCCTGTATAAATTTGACCAAAATATTAAGTGCATTTTTATCTTAACAGGAAAATCAAAGACAAAGAAGACTATCCAACAGTTCTTTTGCTAGTGATGTATCGTTCAGATTACCTAGTTACGAGAGCCCTTCAATGTATCATTTACAGGTGAATGAACAATTTGCTTAATAATGAGTTTATAATATAATCAATCAAAAATAATTTTATACCAATACTATATTATCAAAGAAAATAACTTACAAATATAATAATATAACCTAATCATATTTTTTATGATCATAATATTTTTTAAAGATCTTATTCCTATAGTTCACTGTGATCTTTGATGGCCATGCACATTTCGGATTTATCTAGTTGCTATGGCCTGTTGTTGAGACCTAATCATCGATGTCGTTTGATAAAATTTGTATATTCTATAAAATTTTCGTCTCAAAATTAAATAGACCATTGTGTATTTTTCAGTCTGACATGGAAGTATCAGCTAGTGAAGCAGAAGAGAAGGGTTTTAACGGTAGTATTGTTAACCTGGATAGAGTTACAAAAGAACAATTATATTCAGCTTATCGTCACACTCAGGATCGCTGCAAGAAATATAAAACACAGTATGCAGATTTAGCTCGCCACTACAAGCTATTAGAGAGGGAAAATGCTAAAGCAAGGGTTTGTTTCTATTGCAGTCTTTATGTCATAGTAATTTAATTGTGTATGTGGTACTTACATTATTGAGATTACGAGAGAAGTTATTTCTTACAGAATGTTTTGGTAGAAACACAGGACAAAGCACTACGAAGAATATCTGAGCTAAGAGAGCAGTGTTCTTTAGAACAGAATGCTAAGGTAATTTACATTCATGCATCATACCTTTTATCGAAACTCCTAACTTTCTAATAAAAGCTTACTGTTAATATTAGGCATTTCAAATATGTTTATCAATCATAATTATATTTTAGGCGCATTTGGAAAGAGCATTGCGAATTGATATTGATGAAAAAAATATGAAAATACATGCATTAACTACGAAATTGGGTCTACTTCAAAATCCTGATGCAATAAATGATAACCACGAAGGTACAGAGCATATTCATAAGGAAAGTGATATGCAGTTAATAAATCTCAATGATAACGACCAAAATGTGGTTAGTGATGATAATTCTAATTCAATATTACAGTTAGAAATTTCAACATTAAATACGAAACTTGAAAAAATGGAACAGTTGTTAAATAAGTACAAGGAATCGCTTAAAGTAGCCAAGGAAAAAAACGCTCAGATGACTACTGAAATACAAATTTTATCAAATGATGTTCAGAGTAAGTCTAAAGATATAGAGAATCTTCAAAGTGTTTCTGTAGCCTATACTGATTCAAAGAAAAAAATCCAAGAGTTAAATGATACTATTGAAGAGTTACAAAATAAATGTAATACATATGAGTTTGCAAAGAACAAAGAAAATTCAATTTTAGAAATAAATTTAAAATCTGCTCAAGAAGATATTTTACAACTACAAACTAAAATTGAAGAGTTAAAGAAAAAAGAAGAAGAATATGCCATATCTCTTGCCGAAAACAAACTAAGTATCCATAAGGAATTAGAAGGCAAAGAAGCAGAAATTAAATCCTTAAAAGATAGTTTATCAGTCGCTCAGAATGAAATACAGTCATTGCAAATTATAATTAATGATTATAAAAACAATATTGCTTCCCTGGAATCAGAACGCCAGACACTTAAAGCTGACATTAACGAATTAAGTATATCAAAATCGAAAGTTAAAAGTTTGGAAGTACAATTAGAAGAGATTTTGCACAAATGTCAATCCATAGAAAGTTCAAAGTCTAAAATAGATGAACAATACAAATGCTTGCAAATGCAAATGAAACAAGAAACGGCTGAAAAATTAGCAATGATTGATAGAAATACCTATTTAGAGGGTAGAAATGCAAAATTAACAGAAGAAAATACAAAAAAGAGTACTCAGATTACTGAACTAGAAAATGAGCTAGAATCACATCGCAGTAATAATGGCAACAACGAAGAAGTTTATATGTGGAAAACAAAATGCGAAAATTTAGAAAAAGAAATTCAAGATGAGAGAGAAGAATTAATTAAATTGCAATCAGAAATTGAAAAACTATTACGAAATTATGAATTGGTACAAATAAAAAATAACGACTTAATTAATATAAATTTCAATTTTGAACAGGAAATTATGGTTTTACAAAGACAAGTTTCATATATGGGGAATTTAAGAACGCGATATAGTACGATGAATGAAAAAGTCAGAGATTTGCGAGATATTTTCAAATTAATTTCTGATGAATCGAAGGCATCCATCAGATTCGTTAAAAATGACGTTTTTAGTGCCATCAATGAAAAAATTACATTATTCAATGAAGTATTCAAGAAAGCGACCGATAAATACAAAGAAGAATACAATGAATTAAATGTGAATTATGAGCTTCTTCAAAAAGAAATGTTGGATATCTCTAACAAACAAAAAGTAGCAGTGCAAGAATTACAAACGTTAAAAGTAGAAAATGACAAGTATAAATCAAACTTGGAACAGTGTAAATCTGAAATCCTTAAGATGGAAAAACAGATTCATACTGCAGCTGTTGAACATAAAAGTTCTTTGGATGAAATCAATTTATTAAATGAACAAATAGAAAAATTAAATCATAAAGTTGAAGAAAACACACAGCATCACATCAATGTAGACGAAGACGTAAAATTCTTAGAAGTAGAAAATCTTAATCTACGAAATCAACTGTCTGAAAGCCAAAATTGTATTAAGCTATTAACTACAAACTTACACAAAGAAAAAGAATTATGTGAGGAAAAACTACAAAATAGTGTAAAACAATATGAAGATTCACTAAATATAGTTATTAAACTAAATAAAGAAATCGATGAATTGAAATTGAAAGTTGAAAGCAATAATAATCAGAGCTTAAATCAGATCGAGAAAATAAATACTTTAGAATTAAAGAATCGTAATCTTATAGACAAATTGTCAGAAAACGAAAGTTGTGTGGTATTGCTAAACACGAATTTGAAAACACAAGAAGATTTGTGTAAAGAGAAAATTGAAGCGTTGAGTGTATTGTCGAACAATTATGCTGTTGTAATAAAAGAGAATGAGGAAAAGAAAACTTATATACAGAAGTTAGAAGACAATATCACAAGACTTACACAGGAAAATTCCACTCTAAAGAATGTAGCAGAAACTATATCGGAAAATGTAAATAAGCTCGAATATGAAATAAATGAAGTGCGTATATCGCATACTGAGATTGAAAAAGAAAAGAACCATTTAAGCTCTATAATAGATCAGTTAGAAAAAAGTCAAATTGAGCAACAGTCAATTGCTACTTGTGATATGGATTCTCAAACAGATTTCATAAATACAGAAGAAAAAATTAAAATGGAGCCAGAGATTACTGTATCACAAGGAAACAAAACCAGCAACGAAGAGAATAGCTTAACTCAATTATCGAACGAACTCAAAGTAACAGATCATTCAAAGAATAAGGAATGTGAGGAAAATGAAATGGAACAAAAATATAATAATTTGAAAAATGACTATGAAGTACTTAAAGAAGAAAATAGACGTCTTCAATCTGATGTAGAAGGATTACAAACATACTTGACTAAAATATCAAAAGAAAACAGTGCTTTAAATGATAAGTTGCGAGAATATTTTGTATCTGATGAAAATTTACCTGTTAAAAATGAAGCCATGTTTCTTGATATAGAAGAACTTAAATCTGAGATACAAGGTGGTAAAGAAAAAATTGACAGTTTAACCAGAGAGAATACTATACTTGTAGAAGAAAATCTTGAATTGAAGGATCAGATACAATCACAAACTTATGCTAAATACTCTGAGACAAAAACTGTGCATCTTGATGATAATTCAGAGCAGGAACTACAGAGCATTAAAGAAAAATATAAGAATTTATTGGATGCAAAATCTTATTCAGAAAAAAGACTTTCTGAAGTTGAACAAATGAACCAAGTGATAACTAATAATATGCACCATATGCAAGTAAATAATGAAAAGCTAAGACTATCTAATGAAAAATTAGAAAGAAGGCTAGATGAAGCATTAGTAAGCTTACGGCATTTACATGCATTACAAGAAAATACAGAATTAGAGTATTTAAGAAATATTCTTTATGAATATCTAACTGGTTCTGGAGCGCACTCCCTTACTCTTGCTAAAGTTTTATCAGCTGTTGTGAAATTTAACGATTCACAGACCGATTTAGTTTTACAAAAAGAAAAGGAAAGACAAGGATTAGTAAGTATTTTATTATTACATCATATTTTTTATCACTTAAAAAACGGACTCCAAATGGCATGAATTGAATAGGGTATTTTACACTATATGAGAAAAAATCTCAAAATATACATTTGAGGTAGCTTAGGCAACAAGCAGGTG
>DWJZ01002656.1:0-18918 GCA_018249125.1 Asbolis capucinus
ATGAAGGTTTTAATTGTGAAAAACCATCATGACTTTGCTCTCCCACCATATTGTATGTTCTAAAATGTTTTTTGTTTAAGATATTTAAAATAAATTCAATAAAAATGTGAAACAATTTGGCTTCATTTTTATCTTTACATATAGATCTATAAATAAAAACAGACACATTGTCATTGTTGAATTGTGACCAAGCTCTTCTATGTTTATTTATAAGCACTTCCTTATTGTTTATGGTATAGCAAACACAAACGTCGGTATATTTCTTGCCCTCTGAGGCACGAAAGCGCTCATAAAACGTTTGGTACCGGTATCCTCTTATCAACCGCGCCCGCTGTTGCTCAACTCGATCGATCGGTAAGCATCAACGTAAGATACCAGACCACGAGCAAACGGAACCTTATACATCATCAAAAATAAATTAAGGGGAATATTACTCATATATCTGTCCGTAATACATAGTAAATAAACTAACGATGTACAATGGATCTTTAAGTGGACAATGATAGACATTGTAATTACTGGTATGTAATTACTTTACCAAAACCATAGATACGTAAATTTCCACTATTTTCGTAACGTAATTACACGCCTGTCTAGGTAATTATGAAGCATGAGGTGACGAGTATAGTAAAATATGCTGTTGGTAATATTTAGATTTTATCTATTTAATTAATTCAATATTGCTTCTGTGCATTACCTTTCATTAAATACCATACTGGCAACGAAGAAACTTGTCCGTAATACCTCGACTATTAAAACAAAATACGTCAGCATTTATTTTATACAGTGTAATTTTATGAAAAAAGAAAAGAATTATTCAAAACTAAATCATTATGTATACAAGCGACTTCAAATTAAAAAAATATCAAAAGAAAACAGAACAACTAAACGTTTTTACAGTGATTCTAAATTCAAATAATGCGAAAAAGAAAATGTCAAAGTGTTCTTTAATTATTGCCGCGCGACCTCTTATATTTTTTTCTTCCATTTTCGGAATTCAAACAATAAATCGAAATACAATGAAGGCGAAATTGCTAAGCAAATTTTACGCAATAATTTTAATAACTATTATAATATGGTTGCTTGTATTTGTCAAACCAGCCAACTGGGATGATACAATGAAAGATATACCATTAAAAATCTTAGGTATATCTATGGAAATACAAGAAACATGCGAAATTGTTTTCTTTATATATATAACATCGTTCAGAAATATTGGAGGATATATGAAAATGTATAAAATACTATCCGATATCGATGACCATTTTGACGTGCGTAAAAAAATGTTTTCTCGAAGACGTTGGCTATCAATTGCTTTAATTTTCATCCCCATCTTAGCTCTCTTCTTAACAGTTTGGCTGAAAAAATTTTCGGTTCGTAACTCTGTGTCTCACTTGATATTTTTCCTGTTAATGCTTCAGGGAGCGATTTGCGCTTTTTTTCTTATAAATATGTATTTTGACTTAATAATTTTTCACACCCTGTTGTTAAAAAAATCTGAACATTTGAATATTCCCAAACGTATCGTTAGCGTAAGCTCTTCACGAAATATATTTTTAAGGGTAAGTTTTTTTATATAAAACATTTTATTATGGATCTCAACACATTATTTAAGTATAAAAATGATAAAAATATACTAATTTAATTATTATATGCATACTTGCAAATACTACTATTACTTAGGTATTTTTAAATCGTTGAATTTTATCGTTAAAAAAGCAAGTACCGAGGGTTTGAGCAACACTGAATCGGCCCTACAGCCACTGTTTTTCGCTTTATCTGCAAAAGTGCTCCAATTTCAATTCCCTCCATGGACAGGATATATAAGTACTAGATAAATATTTGTTCGGGGTCCCGTGTTTAGAGGCGCAAGCTAATAATATTAATAGGTAGGAAAGAAGGATATCTGAAAACCTAACTAATCTATCTAGCTACCTATAAAATATTTCATCCCACGTCATTCTTTTGTAAGATAATTAATAACTATGCGTTATAAAAACAGAATACCTACGTACGTACCTACAATAAAATCTAATATGATTGTAAAACGTAATCTAACATAATAGACTATTATGTACGCTTTGTTGACTGTTAACAAATAAGTTTAACAAGAGTCGAACTCAATGCTACACAGCATTTTTTTCCAGTAAACCTTAGAAACGAGCAAAAACCAATGACATTAGGTACTCGATGTAATCGATATACTCGATACAAATTCGATTTGAATTTTATTTCTATATAAACTTGTCAATTTTGTCTAAAAAAAAAACCAGATCGAATTTGCAATACAACGAATGAATCTAATCTTAAAGTCTAATTTGATTATTTTTTAGAAAATAACAGATGATGCACAAATTAGGAACCCGCAAAATATTTGCTGGTTTGAATTAATGCAGATTTATGACAAAATTGCTGATACCGTATACATTTTCAACAGAATTTATAATGAACAGGTGAGGTACTAACATTTTGCAAGTAATCACAGATACTTATATACTCGGTACAAATTCAATCTAGAATTTTTCCTATACAAACGTGAATTGGGATCAATATTTTCAAAGTTCTATGGTAATTAAGAGTTGTTATTAGTAACTTACTTTTCAGGTTTTAATTATGTTCAATTCCTGGTTCGTGTCTACATTATTACCAATATGCCGAATGCTATCACCTACTGTACAGGTAGGTAATAAATAAATTTAAACTAAAATTTTAAAGGAGGATTTTAGAGGAAAGATTTAATAATTTTTCTGTTTGTTTGAATTATTTTCCTGTATCTCTCTATTTACTATTTTTCTGTTTGTACTGCTCAGCGTGTGAAAAAAAACAATAAATCCTTATATCGTATACGCTGTGGAAATTGTAGACAATAAAGCAAAGTGATGTACCACAGTTTAAGTGATGTACCACGGGGATATCGATATCAACAAATAGGTTCGCGATACCGAAGCGAAGCGATGGCAGTATCTAGTCAACTATAAAAGAATACTAAGCTAACTATAAAAAATCGTAGAACATTACCTGAGTATTTTATTATAATAGGTACATGAGTAACCATTTTATGTATCTTCACAGTATTCTGCAATAATAGTGAACGAAACGTTATTTTATTTCCTCATCAACAGTAGACCTATTTTCATAACTAGGATGAGCGAATGCTTCGTCATGCAGAGGAAAAAAATATTTGCGGCTGCTCTGCATCTTAAAGTATATCAGAATAAAGGTGAGACATACAACTAACTACGTATTTTTATTGTAGATTGCCGTCATTGATGACCCACTACTAAGCACGGGTCTCTCCTCATACTGGAGTAACATACTTCACCACGCTGCTCCAATGCGGATTGATGGAGGGGTTAGGGGCCTACCCAAGTGTCGGAAATTTTTATGCCCTCCGTAGACCTTCGGCATGGCTTAACAATTGTTATCTTACGACAACTGGAACCGACGGCTTCACGTGCCCTTCGAAGCACGGAAGCGTTCATGGAATTTTTGTACTTATTATTATAATTGTAGATTGGTTTCATTAAATCACCACATATACTAAAACTATATGCTATACTATATGCTGTAACTAAAACTTAGCTCAAAGTTACCCTTTTCTATATATCTTTTAGTCGTTTTCCTTTTCTTTCTTCACCTGTCACCCTTCTAACAATATACACTTAATGTTGGTGCATTTAAGGTATATTAGCACGGTGTTATAAGTAGCTCCAGTTGCTTCAATTCTTTTCCTATTGCTTTCATTCTTTTCCTGTTTTCTTCGCTTCAAGAAGCCCGACTATCATTTTCTTTTGGGCCGCTAACTCTTTAATGATTGAGCGTCTCTAACGTCCAATAAGTCATATGCGGCGGTGATCATTTATCATTAACATTTAACCTGACCTTTTTTCTCGTTTACATGCTTCTTATATCTAAAAAACTGATTTTATTTCATTTTAGGTATATAATGTTAACATTTATCATAAGTATGAATAGAGTAAAAATTGGATTTACGTCGCCATAAACTAAGACCCAAAATATTCTAATTTTTATCACGAAAGCAATTAATTTCATTTCAAAGTATCATGCCATACCTAGTTACGTTTTTTGTTCCAGATTATCAATATAAAGATCAAGTAGATATGATGATTGATTTGGTGCAAACAAGAAAGCTAGAAATATCGACTAATGCTTTTTCAGTCAATATTCGGGTCATGATGAATTTCACCGGCCGAGTGATCTCTTACGCAGTTCTCATGATTCAATATTTTTACTTGTACATACATGAAATTGAGAAATAAAAAACAAATAACGAATTCTTTATAAATTTTATTACAACTTGAATTTTATTTATGAATTGGATTGCCGATGTGATGATGCACAGCAAAACATGTTTTTTACATGTATAAATACCGGTTAAAATCGCAAAATGATTCGTGTGAATATCCTGATAATTTTCAATAGAAGTAACCGCATAAAAATGTAGCCCTAACTTTATTAAGTTTAATCTATTAGAGATTTCACATTCTTATTCGCCTAAGTCTTTGGTTAATTCGGCTAATCTGCTTCACTCTGCTAACTTTATAGTCTGTTAGTCTACCGATTATACCGATTGACGGTAACGATTTTACTTCCTCTGTGGATTTCATAACCTTATCCACCAAGTAACATTGTACTTTTGTAGCAACTATTTTATCTGTACGAAACAAAAATAACAATATATTTTTTTCTTAGGTACTTAGTTAAATCATCAGCAGTCGTCATTTGATAAACTGAAAATAGTGATAAACGTTACTGACTCATAGAGTTAATTGTTCTGTATATCGCCAGCTAATACGATTGTGTGACTTATAATTTTAAACATTCTACTTGTGGTGTTCATTAATCACAGTATTACGTTTTTCATTAATTTGGTTGAAGTTTTTTCTATGAATACTGTGAATAGTTATCGTCGACAATAGAATATTTTGCTATAAAACTGCCTTTGCCTTCTGTTTACTAACGAGCGTGAATTTTCTATTGTGCAACTCAAGTACCCCTACTACTAGTACTTTGAACATAACAGTAAAAAAGTAACTGTACAAATTTTAGAGCATTTTAAGAATCAGTTATTAAAAGTGAGACGGGTGTTGTTTGTCCTGTAAAGTTGGTGATTGTTGTTTTTACCGGCATAATGTCTGGATGTAAGTAAACTATTATACCCCCTCATTGTTGTAAATCGGACATTAAACTTGCGATTCCAATTTTAAATTTTAATTAGTTTATTGGATTTTCAATTTGTTAATTGTTAACAAATAAGTACATACTAGTCATTAATGTTAAATTAATGTATTTGTTTCTGTATTTTATGACTAATACTCTTGTAATATCAAGTGCCAGCTGTATTTTATGACTAATACTTTTGTAATATCAAGTGCCAGTTGTGCAATATGGCAAATAGGACAATGAGTGTTTTGATCTTGAATACAAACCAATTATTAACCTATAATTGTTTTAAAATTTTCAGATCCATATGGAGGAAATCCTCCTCAATATCCGCCACCCCAGAACCAGATCTATCCTCAAATTTACAACCCTGCCAATGCTCCCCCTCCAGGTCAGCCAATGGTAACAGGTTACCCATCAGGTGGCTTTGCTCCTCAGCCTGGATTTACCTATCCATACCCTGGGCAACTCCCACCAAGTCAGGGCCAGCCAGGTCATCCGGCTTCTATGTCATATCCTGGGATTGTGCCGACAGCTCCATTACCAAGTGGCCCCGCTCCAAATTATGCATATCCTGGATATGCTCCACCTCCAACTTATCAACGTAAGTATATTCATAATAGCTTATTGTTAGTCTATTATTATTTGAGAGAATCTGTATGGGACAGACCACTGTGACCCATTAGAACTATATCTTGTCTTAAAGATTAACCATTAAAACGAAGTTGTGGAGTTCCAGATCCATGACATGGCAGGCAAGATTAGAAGTTCCCCTAATTAGCGATTTTTGCAGTGAGTTAGCACTTTGCACTTGCAGAGCATGTGTGTTAGTGTTTATTCAGTCTCATTGCAGAATCTGCAAGTTGCAGTTTTGCTTACTTATTAGTCTAAAACTTGCTTACTGATATTATAAATACGCTCATACTCCAGTAGGTACTAAACACACACTCATACCCCTGTAGTAGAATCCTGTGTTATGGACATCATTGTCCATGAACAAACATCCTGCTAATAATAGAAATGTGAAAGTTTGTGAGAATGGATGAATGCATATAGTCTTTTTTCTCATCTGTACAACATTTCTAAAACACATATAAAAATATCAGTTTTCTTATAAAACCATTTCATTACATATTGACCCAATAATATCGTGGGCTGTAAGAACTTTTCAATGTCGCAATATGCTGACTTTGTAAAAGTAACATAAATACCTACTTCTAAAGTATTACTTTAATGCAAAGATAGTTTACAAGATTTGTATGGACGAGAAAAACTTATTATTTATATGTTTGTAACTCTCTCTCAGGCTAAAACTACTGAAAGGAGTTGAATGAAAGTTAGGACAGAGATAGATTTTATAGTTTGGAATAGTATTGACTACTTTTTATCAACACTACACACATGAGCAGTCATGGAAACAAGTTACAAATAAGACTTAACCAAAAAATAAACATTCATTTGTTATATAAAAGCCTGCATCAATTGGAAATTCTATACTGTGTCCCTGGCTTTTTTCTTTACATAGGATAAGTTAATGCTTGACATTGATATTTAAAAGGTCACTATTAACTATAATATGGCAGACATTTAGCTTGCAAGTACATTTTTTCAATTAGGCTTGCTTCTGTGAATAATAAATACTGAAGTGTTTATTTGCATTAATCTACACTTAGCAATTGTTTTAGAGTGCTATACAACACTGATTGTGACATCAGAGATAAGCCACACTGATATTAGATTTTGATGTGAAAATTACACAAACACTAGTTTCGGCCCACAGCTTCGCCCATGTCATGTGTTGATAAAAACCATTTAGATAGTCTTCTGAATGTGTTTCAACCATCAATGTACATATATTTTTAATACACCCTCCCTCACATACACAGAACAAACATGCCTGTGCATCATAAAAAATCCTAATTTATATGAATATGTTTACATACATATAATGATCATACCTTCTTTGTACTAAATACAACATGTATGTTTAATGACAATGTTTCTATTTTTCAGCATCAATTGAATGGGTGCCGACCACACCCCAAAACGCTCATACATTGTCAGACAGGGCTGTGGTTGGAGGGTATGAGGGGCATGATGGAAGCCCCTTATGGGTGATCAGAGCGAAGTTCCAAGGTGATATGATACCTGGTAAACTGGCAATCAAACATCGTGCTGCTTATGTACCATGGGGTGGAAAGGAAAATCCTGTGAATAATATTGAGGCAAGTTTATAACTATATATATATATATCATTTAAAATTGTTATTTATATGGGCGTCAAATATAATTACATTTCACCAACATGCCAGGTAGTGATAGCCTAGTTTGAACATCGGTCTCATTTGATATTGAGGTCCTGGATTCAATTCCTGCAGCAGCAAATTTTTGATGTTATGTTTGTCAGAAATTGATTATCATTCGCTACAGTGAGAAAATCTATACTATTGAAAGTTCTCCATAAAGTTCGTGGTGTGTGAAGTCCACCAATCTGCACTTGGCCAACGTGGTGAATTATGGCCTATACCCCTCACATTGTGGGTGGAGACCCACAGTGAGTGGGATAGTTATGGGTTGCTTGTAAGTGATTCCCAAAGTTGGAATTTTACTATTTGTACACTAAAGATTGTAAAGTTAACTTTTAAGTTAAAAAGACTTCAAACTTTATAATATTTAGAAATAGATGTCTGAAAAGTATGAGATTTATTACACATCTGATTTCTCCAGAATATTCTTAAGTATGGTCACTACCAGTGGGATTGTTGAAATATTAACTTACTCCATACTAAAAAACCAAATACATATTTGTTTGTAGCTCAAACTATCCCAGTAAATTGAGTCGGTTGGTTGTGAAAATATATGTATGTAAATGTTAAAGTACAAACAATTATATTTAATTTAATAAAAATAACAACACAATATGACATCCAATTCGATTCGATAAACAACTGAGTAATGTAGGTTGTAATTGTACACCATAAACAAGTTTTATTAAAAATATTTAAAAACACAAGCCTTTATTACAGACCCCTAATACGGAAAAACATAAAATTTCATAACCATAATGTTAACCATTAAGGAGTTCTGTTATATAGAGCCAATCCTGAACATAGTGTCAGGTCATGTTTATCATAAAATTGCATTGTCATTAGATCTGAAGCAGAATGCAAAATGCAGCTCCTTACTGTAAGAGGAAGTGGGTCTAATTAAGCTTGCAATATGAAGAACTATACTAATATACAAACATAAACTGCTTGTAAAAATACATAGTCTTAAAAAATACACAAAAGAAATGACATAATATATAGAAGCCATTTGTATTGCAGTATTTTGGAATGGCATTAATAATAAAATTTTCAACAGATTCAGAAGGAAGAAATAACTTATGTTTTGTATAAAAAGATGCATAAACATGCTTTGGGGTATAATTTTAAAATAAGTTATCTATTGACTACCCTTAATATTTTTTAATCTGATCTTCAATTCCATTCATCAATCAGCATTTACTTGTCCACTGTTGGACATAGGCCTCTTTTAATTTGCGCCACTCTGACTGCTCCTGAGCCTTTTGAATCCAACATGCCCACTGTATTCTTCAGGTCATCGTCTTCCGTCCGTCTGATCTTCAATTAATAAAAAAATTCTTTCAGGTTTGCTGTGCGAGACCAGAGAAGGTTCGTTGGATGGAAGGCAGAGACAACATCATCCCTCAAAATGCAATTGTTGCTGGCAACACAGCCTCCGGAGAACCGCTGTATGTTGGCCGAGTTAAGGTGCAAGGATCCTTGACTCCAGGCAAGGTATGATATCGAATTACAACATACACTAAACTTGTAACTGGCTTGAATTAAAAAAACAGTACAAAAAGCCCTTTTTTCTGGGATAACACACAGCTTACTACACCTCCCCATACATCCTTTCAAAAATCAACACGAGATCTAAGAAATAAATTCTAAGTTCTGTGGTTATCTTTGATAATGACGAAATTCCATACAAATTTTCACCCTCATTTCAACCCTTTTAAGCCGTTTTTCGTAATAAAAAGTATTTTATATTTCTTCTCGAATTCTACCTCAGTACTTTAGGCACGACTATACCCATTTTTTTTCTACTTTAGTTTAAAGAGGAGATTAGAATCATACTAAAGTTTAAAAAATGCTGATTATATTTGCATCTTTGCCAACAATGCTTGTCTTCTTCTTCATTCACTGACATTGACAGGCCAGTTAGTGAAATGTCAGTTAGTGACATTGACAGTAGTTAGCCTAGTGGTTAGTAAACTTGACTGCTACATTGAAGGTCGTGAATGCGACTCGGTGAAGCTATCTCTATCTAATCTATCTAAATGTAATATATCTTTTTTTATGTGATATGTAGGCATATTTACAGAAGTATCACCTGAAGGTGATCACTGCCTATGGACATTAATAACACCAAACTGAGGTGTTACGAAAGCGTTGCCAGGAAGTAAGTAGTAGATACACGGGGAAGAAAAGCAACAAGGGAAATACATTCCTAATGTAACTGGGATCAATAACGACAGCAAATGACCCCAGATACACCAACAATATACCACTTCAGGACGGGTGACAGAAGAAGAATGGGAAGGAGGATGACTGAAGGACGGGGAGAAAGAGAGGAGAACTCTCTGAAGCCCCCAGCCGGAACACGACTAATCTTTTGGCGGTTGATTTAAGCAAGAGGGTAGTTGCCAGCCAGACGGGCTCCACAGTGAGATAATAATCCTTAAGAGAACCGAGCAGCTGGCTTCTGTATGCCTGTACCCTGGTAGGCCAGCATCCCTGGTAGCAGGGATTGGGGTTTGTAGTCTAAACCTCCCAATACGACTAGCTCTCTCTCTCTCTCTCGATCTCAATATAATTCATTCTTAAGTTTTTTTTTGTCCTCATTAATTTTCAGGTACACCCAAGCCACAAGTCTATGTACATCTCGTTCGCAGGACAAGAAATCGCACACAAAGTCTACGAAGTATTATGTGCAGTTTAAAAATTCCTTGTTACCTGTAATGTTATATTCATATTAAAACTGCATTTCATTTTAACCTTCAAGTATTAATTTGAATAATTGTTAGGAATTAATTCCAGTTAATGATAAGACTGCCTCGAATTTCTTAAGGCCAAAAAAAATTTGAATGTTTTTTGATAAATTTGTATTTATGAATTTCGAATATTAAAATTATTTTTATTAGTGTGTTTTTAATTTGTATTCCTTTTTTTTGGTAATGATGGTGATATAATTGGGGTTTTGGAAGAAAAAACTGATTATAATAATTTTTATTTTTATACAACATTTAAAATTAGGTAAGTACTTTACATAATTCGAATTTTACAGTTGAAGTCTATAAACTATACTTAAAAACAAGATTTATTTTGTAATGTCTGATTGACCGTACTCAGAGTCGTTAATGGTTACTTAGGTAATTAGTACATGGTTCTTCGATTAGTTAGATTCTATACTAAGAAGCGATTTGGTTAACCATTAACTATTCTGAGTCTAGTCTAGTAGTTATAAATATTGAAAATTATAATACTTTTCCCACCAGCCAGTAACTTTGTATGGCAAATATTGATTGACGGAAATAGTAAGGGCTGAGCTCTTTTTAGTAAATCACAAGACTTACGCCCTTATACGGAAAACAATTAGGACAAACTTAAGAGTTACTTCAAACAGTTACGGCCTTACTGTTTTATATGGAAATCTATAAGGGCGTAACTAATACGCGGTCCACTAAATTACTTTATTACTAGTCTTACTATCGTATATGGAAAATAATAAGGGCGTAATTCTTAAGGCACTAAAGATCTTTACTGTTATGCCCTTACTGTTTTCTGTTATCAATGTGATATTAGCTCCGATGGCATTTTTTGTAATCTTTAGTTTATTAGTCTTACTAGGACATGAATATTATAAATTTCAACAAAGCTTTATGGATGAAAATTATAACCTGGAAAACCCATAATATAACATGTCGCAATCATAAGGTATGTTTAGTTAAAATATCTATGACAATGAATTTTGCTAGTATTATTTAGTTGGTATAATATGTGCCATCTTTTAGGTACTTTATTTCAGTGGGTTTTTATTTATTTATATAAATAATTACTTAATTTTATTTATAGTAAAGTAAATTACATACTATTTAAAATTTATCAGGTGCAATGTAAGTTTATAATAGAAAACAGTCTATATAAATTTAGTTAGGAAGTTAGATAAATACTGAAATAGAAACTTAAAAATTTAAGTACAGAGTCAAAGGGAATCAGATTAAGAAATATTGAATGAATTATTTCTTGAGGTAAATTTACTTCATAGAGCGTTTAAAACCTGTCTAAAGAAAGTTGACAGAGGCAACTAACTGTCAAATTGTTGTCAAAAATGTTATCCCTAAATATTGGACGACAAAACAGTCTTGGTACTTGATATTATTTTAAAATTTAAGTATGCCTATTGATAGTGTCTATTTAAATTACGACCACCATAAATTACATATTTCAGTGTATCCATTAAAATACGATTATCATTAAAAAATACGAGAATGCTAACAACTGACTTTAATTTTAAATGTTAATCGAAATTTTATTCAATTAATTCAGTATCATCAAAATAATCATTGATCATTAAGTTTGTAACTATACTTGGTGTAAGTTCGATGTGGAATTTGCACCGAGTATAAGTTGAAAATATTTTTTAAATATAATAAAATCCTGCTATCTATGATACACAATTCAAAATGTTGCCAAATTTAAAAATAACTGTTTCAGCTTTCATTAGACAGACTATAAATAAATCACAATGGACATGTTAGTAGATACATCACACTTAAAAGTATCAAAAATGTTTTATAAATATCACAGAATAATTTAATATTTACATTATATGCAAGGATTCTAGAAGAAATTCTAAATCTGCCGAATCTGCATATTCTTTATCTATACTCTACTTAAGCTACAGTATCTACAAGATCCTGCATATAGTGCAACACATTAGGCTAATCGACCTTATATTAGACGCACGTCACAGTTTTATATCGATATGACAGTGCATTATTTTGCCACTTCCCGCCTAGATAATGCTTTAGTAGAATATTTCGCCGCTGATCGTGATTACATCGTCTTGTTATAACAGATAAAATATACCTAAACAAGTGTCTTTATGGCTCACCGTAGAGTAAAGACGCCATCTAAGTTATTATTTCATGTCAAGAACATAAAATACAAAGTTAAATAGGTATTGATAATATAGGTACGCTAGCCCCTCATTTCTCTACATAAAAAGTCCAAACAACTGCCTTATTTAACAGTACCCAGCTTAAAAGAGTTTGTTCATGATTATGTAGGTCTGCTGATAAAAAAATCCGTAAATACATTTAAAATTTACGAGCCTCGAAAGATTAAAATTTTAATACTGAGTTTCACACATATTCGGGCTTAAAATTTTAACAGTAGAAATACAACACACAACGTAATTATCATATAATATCTTTTACTTGCTAATTAATTTAAATAATTATAATTTGTACAGATATATTTAGTATTTTTCCTACAATAAGACCAATCTAAAGGACTGTTGAACATGTTTATGAATCGTAATTGAATCATTATATATATCTTATTGCATCTCTCACACTTTCCGTTTTTCGAACGATGCTGGCTGATATAGTATTTCAACGAATACATCGGTGACCTCGTTTGAGCGGTAGCGCACTCTTAAATTGGATCTTAAATTTACGATAATAAGTAAGTAGATAAAGAAGAATCCCTTAATAACGTGAGACATTTTAGGGATTTTCCATTCCCCCGTACTCAACCTCCTCCCTAATCCCGCAATCTTAGATATGATAGATTTGTATCTAGTGTAAATAAATTGGATTGATTTTTAAAAGGAAAAAAAGTGTTTTATTTTCGCACTTTACTGTGTTTCTTGCGAAAAAAAAGTGTTTTCTCAAAAAGTAAGAAATGATGAGATTTTGTTGCACCCTCTAAACATCTCATGTGATTAAGGGACGCCCTTCAACTTAAAATTAAATAAATCTCACAGTTTGTTAGTACAAATCATGCTCTCTGTGAAACCCATTTCTATCTGCGATTGGTTCACATCGCCCCCCGATTTGTCAATAGATTCCTTCTCGTCCACTTGAAATGCTTTATTGTCAACACCATTCTTCTCAGTCTTCTCCGGATTCTCGGCTTCTTTGTTCTTCGGTATCTTATCCACGTTGTGCTTCTTATTAGCCAAATAAAGCCATCTGAAAATTCATTACAATTTAAATTGAAAGGATTTTGAGTCAAGGAATTTATTAGTCACGATTTTGGTTTCGGGAATAATGCGTAGGTATTTATGTAAATTTGAAAATATTGAAATGGCAAGTGGCAGTGCCATCTGGTTTCTTAGTGTGTAACATAAATGCCATCATTTGTTATTAATTTATTTGATTATAAGTTATTGGTAAGTGTCGAAATATTCAAAGGAACATTTTGTTAAAAGTCAAAATGGTATTGTGACATAATTAATGAAATAGGTTGTTGATTTCATTTTCGACCTGAGAACTATTATTTTATTAGTTTTAACATTATTGCACACCATTAATTTGGTAGAATGTAACGAAATAATAATTGTAAGCGTACCACCTCTGTACCTACTACATTCAGGCAATAAAGAATTTGAATTTGAATTTGAAAATTATGATGCGAAAAATGGCAAAAGAATCCCTTTTAGACATATTAAATATAACATGTTATAAAATATCATGATTTTAATTGTCTGATAAGACATTAAGCAAATTAGGCATTGCTTAGGGCACCACAACATGGGGTTCACCAGAAACAGTACCCACTAGAATTGCTAGGTCATGAATGTTACGGCAAGGTAATGTATCAAAAATCGGAATATTCGAGAGAATCCCGCTTTCCTTTTTAAAAACCGATACCAGTTTACTTAAGGATAACATAATCGAGAACATAACCGATAACCGAGATACATGCACGGATTGCTTGGAGTATCAAGTAGTTTTAATCCAGCAATACGTACTGTTTTCAGCATAATTTTCGTGATTGCATGCCATAATGTATATTTTGAAATGACCTCCTCATTTATTTTACCTCCAATTGAGGATTTTAAAAGTAATAGTAAATCGATAAGTTGTGCAAGAAGCACTATACTCGATGAAACTTCCATCTGGATTTTGTTTTCAAACAAAATCGTCAATTTTGTATTGGATAATTCCAGATCGAATTTACAGCGAGTTGAGGTACATTAAGAAAAATACCTACTTTATCTACACATTGACAGAACGTTTCCCCCATTTATTTAAGTGCTCAAGTCCTGTACCGCGTATACAACTTACAAGAAAATCAGCACAGCTGGAACAGTGAGACCACCTCCGAGAAGAAAGAAGGCTCCAGGAAAGGTTTTTATTGTAGCAGTATAGACCGTCGTATACATTGGAGCGTATACGAGAGGCATCATCGCCTCAGCCAGTCCGAAGAAGGAATTTACTTTACCTAGAACAGAAATATTCGTATATAGTACTATAGGGTAGCATGACTGGAAAAATGGGACGGGCCCTCGGCCTGAGGAGGTACCCGGCTTGAGACACTTCGTACTCAAAAGTAACCAAATAGTAAACTTATGTGACAACTTCTCATGGGGCCCAATCCAATGAATTTCCCACCGACCTCAGTTACGCCACTGGTCGTCTACAAAGTCTTATAGTCGTTGGTCATATCTGACCTTTTTAGCCGTTTTTAAAAGGAAACGAGCAAACGTGTCATCTTATGGTAAGCGCACACCGCCGTCCATGGACATTAGCAACACCAGACTAGAGTGTTACTAACGCGTTGCCTACCAGGAAGGTGATAGGATCGCAGGTGTGGGGAAGATAAAGAAGGGAAGTAGTACACTTTATCGATACTACATATGGTTTAATAAAGCTCTAACATATAAAATTTATCTACATTATACAATGTACAAAATACACTGGTAAAGCATCTGGAGTCAATAATAACCCCGGACGAAAAACATAACGCTTCAGGGCACGTGACAGAAGGAGAATAGGAATGAGGGTGACTGAAGGACGGGGAGAAAAAGAGAACCGTCTCTCAAACCCCGAGTCGGAATAAGACGAATCAATTGGCAGCAAGCAAGCTATAGTACGGTAGTTAACAAACTTCGCAATAAGACCAAATTCTTGAGCAAATGCCCTATCACAGAGCAGCTAATTTTCGTCGCCTCTTACGACACTGACCTGTCAGCTTTGAATTGGGCTTGGGACACTATGCCGCCTCAATACGACAAGATTGTTGTTGGTATTCCAGGTCAACTAAGTTTTAAATAAAACAGAATCAAGCATTACTTTGTTTACTAATCTAAAATGTAAACTTACCTAACTCATCCCTTTGCACCAACTTCGAGACCATTGACCGCATAGCAATGAAAGATGTGCCGTTAAATATTTCCACTAAAGGAGCTGCAAATATAACGATATTCTAATTAGTGAAAAAATTCGAAAGTTTTCAGACAACTTCCAGGTTGATAAGCAGGGCTAGTATTTTTTCTGTCTTATGTACAGTTTAAATACGTACTTCTGCTTTACGTAGCAAACCCTCTAAACATTGTTGTACATTGGTTTTAAAATATAACGCCACGTTACTTTCATACGTTATTAATATTGTAATAATTCTTTTTGCAGAAAAACGGACTTTAAAATGTATCGACAAGTAATCTAATCGCTTGATTCATTTATATAAAAATCGATTAAGATCCATTGATAGGAATTACTCAAAAATCACTCGTCAGATGTCTCTCAAACTTAAATATGATCCCATGTTAAGTCAATAATAATAAAAATCAGTAGGTAAACACAGTAAAAGTTATGAGTAAAATACTATTGTCCATATATAGTAAAATTAAAAACGTCTTCTTTTTTTTTAAAAATGGCATAAAACAAACTCTCCTTTGAAACTATCGTGAGTACCCGCTTGATAGCCGCGATAGAATAAATTAAAGTCAACGTCCGTATAACCTTACTTAGATGAGTGAGCTAACTTTTTTTGTCAAAATTGTACCATACCTATGTAAATGTGCCAAGTTTTTGTAGCAAAAGCGTACATGAAGCCGGAGAGAATCTTGCTCATACATGATATTACGCCAATAACGGCATCATCAAACTTCAACAGGTGACTGAATACACCAACCGAAAATAAAGTGCCTGGAAAAATAAGTTTATGTAAATATTAGTAATTATGTGGGTACCTTGAAAACCATAAAAACACATCACAAAGTACACCCATAACCCGATCTCAAAACATTCATCTGGCATCCGAATGTCTACCCCTATAATAGAACCCGGAATAGAAACAGAAATAAACTGAATCAATTTGGAACACATACATATATAGAAGTATAATAGAACATACATATGTAGAAATGGAACGTAAAGTACAAACGGCCGTCTAGCGCCATCTGCAATTCTAAACTGACCCTGTATTTTGAAGATTTCTTGATCGAGCCTGTGTTCTCGTTAGTCCATCGACCATATTTAAGTGAGTTCGTCCATGAAAATAAATACATATCTCTATATTATAAGTGTTCGAAGTGAACATCCATTCTCGTCACATAAATGTATAACTGTATGTATGTATAACAAACTGGACACTCGATGCTGGGTCTCGTCTAGGCTATATGGTTGTTCGATTTTTGTCAATCTTCGAAAATATAAACCCAAGATAAGCCCATCTATCGTTGCTTTCATGGCATTTCAGTATAGTACGTACTATAATTGTTGTCGAAAAATTACGTATTTTAATCAATATAGGGCTTATTTTAAGATATACATATTTACTTACAAATACCTTTTGGGTTCTTCTAGCCTCCCCCTTGGTCAGAGACTTTGTCCATGAATACCTATAGGCCATAGTTGACCACGTTGGCCAAGTGCAGATTGGTAGGCTTTAAACACTTTTGATACCTCTATGAGGAACTCTTGGGAATGCATGTTTCCTCACGAAAATGTTCACTACACCAAGTGATAATGAACTTCTAAAATTAACTATCCGTGCAGGATTTGTACTAGCTCTCCCGTTCGAGAAAACAATGATCAAATCTTTGCTACGCGTTGTGCATAACATATATCCAATAAAAATAATATTTTTTATAATTACCAATTAACAATGAATACTACTAATTATTACGCTAATTGTTAATTAATAGTTGAAACATTAATTTTTGCATTCCAAACCAGAACATCCCGTAAGGAAGGCAGTCCAACCGTCCGGGTATACTGCGTAATCCTGACTGAACTTAATTAATTTTGATGTTTACTTAATTTTATATAAATATACTTTTTACCTACTAATGAAGTACACATGGCGTAAGTTGAAAACATGCTAAAGTCCACCTCGTTCCAGTTGAAGCGGTATCTCGTGAATAAATACATTACTGACATTTCACCTGAAATCAGAGACATTATTACTATGAAACGAACGTCTGCAAACTTCCTGCTGCCTGATACGTGGTAACAGGAATTAGTGAGTGTTTTGAAAATCTATTTGTATAGAAAATCTGTACTATGCAGCCTTTTAAATGTACATCAGTCGCCAATTTTAATGTAACTTAAATTGATATTGTAATGTATAATACATATATATGTATGTGTAATGATTCTGTATAAAATTAACTTTCGTTAAGTGAGCTGTTGATTCCTATAATAAAATTTAATAAAACGTCTACCGGAACGCCTGGCTGAAGTGATAACATAATCTATGTAATATACATATTTCTATAAATTTACACTAAGTCACGCGAAAAGAAGAGAGAAGAGATATATCTTTCCGAAATTTAGTTTTAGAGGGAAAGAGGCGAGTGACTGCGCACGTACGCGTGAGAGAAAGTGACAGATAGACTGACACCGTAACGCGTTACGTAACGTTACCCTCCCATAACTTTAACATTAAGGTTTCTGAGCGGCATTTAAGTTATTTCAGCTCTATAATTGCTGCGTTAGTCGTACTCGGACTCGAGAACGGCTGGACTGATTTAGCAAATGTTTTTTTGGAATATTTTGTGAAAGTTAAAGGTAAGCAAAATGAAAAAAAAAATTGCCTTACGGTACGAAATTCGCCGGGTAAGCCAGTATTAGTCGAACTTATAATATGTAAACACAAAACTTACCATAAATGGGACCTATAACAACGCAGAGCACGACGACCAACATAATAACCCTTAGCCTTCTGTTATTTGGTCCGGGCTTAAAAGCAACCATCAACGTTTCTTTCACGTATCGAGTGTCGAAGAAATCTCTCAGCCATTCACAGCATCCATTCGTTTTCTAAAAATAAAGAAAAATTGAACACAATAATTTAAAATAAGTTAATATCTCGGGATAACTCACGGCTACCTCATCCCAAACTAAGCATTAGCTTATACTATAGTGATCAGAAAACTAATAAACACATATATTAATGATTACATATTTATATACATATTTTTAATACACCCAGACACAGAACAAACATTCCTGCTCATCACAGAAAAGCTTGACCTGGGTGAGAATCGAACCCACGTCCTCCTGCCTAGTAGTCAGGTTCAGTAACCACTAGACCAAGGAGCCAGTCAAAATAGTTTACTAATATTATAACGCAATAAATAAATATCTTTGGACAACTCACACACGGCCATCTGACCCCAAACTAAGCGTTAGCTTGTGCTATGGTGATC
>DWJZ01002657.1:0-18916 GCA_018249125.1 Asbolis capucinus
CCATTAGGCATTAAGTCTTGCCCTTTGAAACTTCGTGTAAGAGGTGACATAAATATGAATAAATAAATAAATAAATTATTTTAAACAAACACAAGTTGTTTCATTACATTCAATACAAAACTTTTTTAGAAATTCAAATATCATAGGGGTACTTCAAACTTTTGGCCAAGGCTGTAATAATTGTTATTTAACATGTGTATGAAGTATGAACTTCCTAATAACATCGTAATCATCCGAAAACAGTATTAAACTATCCAAGTGCCATCCATAGGATACAAAAAAACTGTTAGACGGTCCAGCTTACATTTCAGTATTTATGTTTAAATAGCGTAAAGTTTACAAAATTTAAACTGTAGACGCTGTAAACAAATAATTACTTAAGCAAAGCAGTGTTTTCATATACTTTCTACGCCGGGAAATGGATTCGTTCCAGCGGTTTGGGAGAAAAGTTTACATGGCCAATTAAGACACCATTTATTTTACATGTCATTTTTTCTTAACTACAATGTATTTTGGTTTCTACTTGAATAATATGTGGTATCTAGGACTCTACATTATATTGCTAGCATTATTTAACAAGAAAATTTTAAGCGTTTGTCGTGGTCTCTCGAATATTTTTCTTGTAATTAAATTTTTGACGAGATTATTTTAGTTAAAAGCATAAGTAACAGTAAATTTTAGTTAATAATAATCTTGACTCTCTTAATTATCGTTGATATATATCTTGTTGATAATAATATACCATATAAATCATGTTGATACTAATATACCATATAAATCATGTTGATACTAATATACCATATACGTGACTGCGGAAATCCACTGTTATCAGATAAATAAAATTTATAGCAATCCACTAATATGTTAACTCAGACTTAGGGTTTGTTCAGACAGATCGACGGGGAGACATTGAAATAAGGTTAATTCGAGGGATGAAGCTGAAAAGGTATTTGTTGTGCAGTCGGCCCCCTACGCAGTTAACCATAAATGTCTATCCGTTCAAAACCGGGACTGGCCGCTAGTAGTTTGTAATGTAGTTACCATAACTTAATACATAAAAGAACTGTTTTTCTTTATAAGGCACCTGCTCGAATACCCTGTATTCTATGAACTTCTATAAGTTTCAAAATATGTATCTTTATAAAAGTTATACTACAAAACACTACCATTTATTATTAGTGAAGTGAAGATATGCATAAATACCGTTAATAAGTTAAGAAATAACCTGCGTCAGTTTTAAGCCGTAAAACTACAGTTATAATATAACTGTTAATCTACAGCACACCTTTCTCTGGGTTATAGCGTCTGTTTGGAGCTGTACATTCATAGTAATAATTGAATTAAAATAGAGCATGTTAATATTTTAAAAAATACATAAGTCAACATCACAAAATATGTATATTAATTTATCTCAACCCATGTTTGGATAAACAAAACATGTATTAGACTTATAATATTGACTCAATTTTTAAATACTTAAAACTTAAAAAGGTCTAGGTCTTTTTGAAGATATTCATTGTAAACATCTGTACATTAATATGTTTTGTAACATTACACAGCGGTTCTATTCTACCCCTGAGGGATTCTGTACTTCTAAGTTCATATTTTCACGTTATGTAAGTTAGCGCTTGACTAGATCCCACCAGGTGGTAAGCGGCGATGAGGCTTTCCAATAGTAAAGCGCACTAACTTAATGAAAGCTTATTCACTGTTGTCTTGAATATATACATTGTAACTGAACGGAAACACGGAAGCGGGCAACTTATTCCAGTCCTCCACGATACGGATGGTGAAAGAGGAGGCCAGGCGCATCGTTGCCACAGGCAATGTTTATGACTAAGGGAAGGATACCGCTTGCGTTTCATGGTGGAATGGAGATGGGCGATTTAAATCCTGTATCTCCTATGCGCACTCCAAAATGTCTCCTGTAAAAGGCAGAAGGGGAAGTCGAGAGGCTGGCAACTCTACGGCTAGAAACTATAGGTTAGGATCATCCAATTTAGTATCAGCAACAACCATTGAATTCAACCATGTCCATTGAATTCTTTTGGCGATGAACGGACACGCTTGTTTTGGTAGCGTTGAATTTCGCTAAGTCAGCATCGCCACAATTAGAGACTGTCTAAAGTGTGTGATCCATACGTTCGACTAGAACTCTCTCGATCTGAATTTTGACTTTACGGCTTTCAACAGCTCGAGCTATCAGTATATTAAGAGATGTGGAGAGTGACAAATATACTGTCTTCAGCATACCCAAAGATACCATGCATAAGCAGCAAGTTTACGTGCAACATAAATATAGTTACGGAGAGAACAGACCCCTGAGGAAACCAAACTGAACCATCGGCAATAACTCGAAGAACGTTCAAATAGGGAGTTCGTTACTTAGAATCCCAAATCTGAAGATATGCCATAAGGAGAAAGTTTGCTCAGACTATTAAAGGTCAAACTCAATAAATGTTTTCATGCTTTCCGAAACACGAAAGCCATCATGAACTGTTGTATTACTGTATTGCTAATCCCCGAAACGCATTTTGACCCCGTCCGTTCTTTCGCAGTTGGTTCGATCACTACGACCCTTATAACAGGTGCTAATTATAGTGTGATTTGACTTTTCTTCTTCTTCGTCGCTCATGCCTATTACTTTCCCTCTGGCAGGCTGTGATAACCTAATGGTTTGCCTCTGAAACGGGAGGAACCTTGGGTTCAAACCTGCGGAGCGCACCTCTAATTTTCAAAGTTATACGAGCCTATCAGAAGTTGATCATCACTTGCTTTAGTGAAGAAAAACATGGTAAGAGTCTTGAGAGTGTTATAAAGTTTTTAAAGGTATTTGAAGTCCACCAATCCGCACTTGGCCAGCGTGGTGGACTATGGCCTGTACCCCTCACATTATGAGTGGAGATAGGGCCCCAATAGTGGGAAAGTTATGGGTTGCAATGATGGCAGGCAACGCATTAGTAATACCCCATTTTGGTGCTGCAAATGTACATGGGCGGCGGTGATCTCTTTCAATACCAGATAATCCATCTCTTTGTACACCTGCTCATAACATTAAAAAATCATCGCTTACCGAAATAGCCTATGCGATCAATAAATCGTATGTTCTGATTCTTCAAGAGGCTTAAGATTTCTATAAAATGTCTTGCGCCGAGTAAAGTAGATTAGTAAGAAAAATTGTTATCGATTCTGCCCGCGTGCTGCTCCCATGTGTTTATTCCAAACGCTATTCTTACTGTGCCAATTTTTATTCAGACTCGTAAAGAATTAACAAGCATTCATGCATCCCCTAACTTCCGAAATTATTATATTAGTTGGATTTTGTGTGTATCCATAAATACCTACTCGACGGTTTATATATATTTACAATGTTTATTTGTCACTGAAGCTACAACAATGTGTCGCCTACTTTTCGCACAATGAGCGGTTCGACTGTCCCAACCTAATAAAATTAAATAATCAACACATTCCAGTGATTAATAAATATGTTAGCCAACCATTAAAAGGCCATTATAAGATTCAAACAAAACAGAATAATTAAAGAAGCTCGTTGTGATAAAATAACCTCGAATATTTACAACAATATGGAGTGGGTGGATCGAACACAAAACCGGATCGAGGACCGCCATAGATCCGATTGTTGTAAAACGAATGTTGTTACAAATATACAAGAGATAAAAATAGTTTAGATACTTTCTATTATCATGGTTGTAGTAGAAGACGCCGCTTTGATAGGGACGACAGACTGGAGCATTTTGATATTAATAATATTTACAAAAATGTATTTCGCAGCGAAGACGACATTTTCAAAAGTTTTATCTTTCTTAACACCTCTAACGCGTTTATGTGATTAATTTGAGAGAAACGGTTTATTCCTATCTCATATGGATCCCTATTTTCCTTTTTCTCTCCATTCTTTAGTCATCCTCCTTCAAAGTCTTCTTCTCTCACCCTTCTACTAGCGATGTTATTGATGTGCCATTAGCGTTATGGTCTCGATTGTTTCAACGATGTAATGCTTCAATTCTCTATCTTCCTCACGCGATTAGACCCACTATGACTTATTTAAGCAACGCCGTTAGTGACATCACTGTCTGGTGTTGCCATTGTACAAGAGGGGTCGTGTTCACTTACCATCACTTGACCGTCCACACATGACTGCTTGTGACACTTCCACTCGCGGCTACACCCGCGTGGTAGGTATGTTAATAAAAATAACTATGTGTATAATAATCTCTGTATACATAATTTCACTCATATCTGTATAGTATTTTTTACTAGCGTGAAGTAATATCCATCCATCCATTCATCCTAACAAATATTCCCATTTATAATATTGGTAGAAAAAAATGGGCATTACATAAATTATAAGTAGATAATAGCCTGATCCGCCATTGTTTAAATAAAGCATTATTTTGTTGAAATTCATAAGGTATGATTACTCTTGAACTGAACTAATGGATTATTTTACACATGGATTGAACTGAACTAATGGATTATTTTACACATACAGCATAACATTTTTCTTAAGTGCAATGGCAAGTTTTAACTGTAACTAAGAACTTTTCTAGCCAACCTTCCTGATTAGAAATAAGCAAGAGAGATGGAAGATGTCATGGAAAAAATATTTCGTATAGATATAATTCCCTTTCCCTGCTGAAATCCAGTCAAGAACACAACAGGAGAATTTGAGATCTTAAAAAAGGATACTAAGTCAATATTGTCATGTTCGACTGTGTAATAAAATGTATTTCATAGCAAGATTCGTTCGTCAGAAAGTTTCAAGACAACGAACGGTTACATATGCAACTGTCAACAATTTTTATGATTTATGAAATGAGCGTCAAATTCTTCCCGGTGCCCGACAAATTGCAAGCGACATTGGCACGTCGCCACTTTCATCGCAACTATTTTAACAGTCAAGTATAGAAATTCTATTCAACAGTATTCAAACGGTTAACTTTTGTTTTGTACAAATAATACAGCATTTTCCAGTCACATACAGAATATTTTTATTTCTGCAATCTAGAAATAGTATCTTACTAAATTTGAGATCGATCATCTCAGACCTATGCAGCCTGGTAACAACATCAATAACCGATGCTGATTTAAAGTCAACATTGATGCCTGGGAGGAGTCGCAGGTTGCCTTATATATATTCTGTGATTTATCAAAGACGTTTGACTGTATACAGCCTGAGACGTTAATCAGGAAACTTAGTCAATATTGGTATTGACAATACGGCGCTTAGATTTCTGACTTTTTATCTTAGTGATAGAACTTTCCAAGTGAACGGTAAAAGATCGTCCGGGTCAACATTACAGGTGGGGTCCCTCAAGGCTCCATCTTGGGGCCATTCATATTCCTTGTTTATATAAATGACTTGCCACATATGGTAGAAAATAATTATGAGACTGTATTGTTTACAGACGATACTTCATTATTATTTAAAATTAAAAAACGAAGAACCAATTATGACGACGTAAGCAATGCTCTCTCCAAAGTATACACTGTTTTAATGTAAATAACCTCTTACTCAATAGTAATAAAACGAATTGTGTAAAGTTTTCAGCACCTAATATCAGACAAGTTCACAAGCAAACAGAACTCAATGTTGAATAATTAAATCTAGTAGATTTGGCTGTATTTCTTGGGGTTACCATAGATTCTTAACTACAACGAGGACCCCACATCTGTCACTAGCAAATAGACTTAGTTCTAAATAGACTTACCTTTGCATCACAGTATATCAAAATCTTGTATATACATACTTTTAACAATAGGCAAAACATATAAACCATAAATTAATCGTTATGATCCCAGTCGCACTATTCGAAATAGGAACGGCACAAGCTAGTGATACCTAAGTACCGGCTATACAAAAAAGTCGATTTATTGGAATGTCTATTAAATTTTTTTAACAAAGTTCCGGCTTCGGTCAATCCCTACCTTTTCAGAGGGTAAAAAAAACCATTAAACGAGTATACTCAAGAAAAGCCTATTACATTTTAATGAGTATTTAAATGACGATAAGGTTTGGGATTGAATAAATCAGGCTATCACTACACTTCTTTGTATTAGGATTAATTTTTTTTTAAACAGTTGTTTGGAATGATTTCAGCGCACGCGATGTCTCGCGCTCGTAGTTGTGATTTTAAAAACTCCTTATAACTTATTATATCACCTCCTTTGTTTAAAAATAGTACCAGGATATTTTTTCTTGAACTTTTTTTATCTTCCGGCCTACAATAGGTTAGGCTAAGCAATATTGTAATACATATGTTAGCAAAGCCGATGACTACTGGGATAGATATTGCCTACCGAGACTTAAGGTAATTCTGCGGGATTGGTTAGGAATTTTAAATCTTTAATCATCTGTAAGGTATCTTAATAAGATTGTATGTTATATTGTGTGTTATATATTGTGTACGTAATACGGACTTTCATTAAGTGAGCTCTATGTAAGAGCTATATAATAAAATAAGATATTTTGACATTAACTTTGACATCCTTCTCGCCGACATAACGGTTGAAGGAACAATTTGTTTAAATTTTTGAAGATAACTAGGACAGATGATGAAATGCGTGCATTTTCTTAGCCGGAAACCGAGAAAACAGGCCATTTCATAGCAATCACAATCATTGGTCTACCCAGCTTCTACCTAGTAATGAGCAGATAGATCTGAATGTATTCCGTAATATGCATTATATAAAATAAGTCCTTTACGATATATCTTCTTGACTATATATCGAGGATAGAAAACGGTAAGGGCGTAACTCTTCAGAGTATGTTTTCCGTATAAGAGCGTCACTCATAAATTATCAGTTACTCTAAAGAGTTATACCGTTACTGCTATCCGTCGTCAATATATAAAATCAATAATCGTTTGATTATTTATCCTCTAAGGACTCTGAAATGGTAAAAGACAACGCACTGATCTTTTTAACAATTTGTTCATAGTTCTCTGAAAAATTATTTGGAACAATTGAAATGGACAAAAATACATCGGTGGGACACTTAGTTGATGTGTCGCAACGCACGCCAGGTACAACGAAAACATTATAAATTACTAACTAACATGCAAAGGTGATGATGTGGTGATTACGTTGGGTGTTACCTGAACGTCGAAGGGCTGGTGGTGCTGCGCGGAGTCCGGCGCGGGCGGCACCACGGACGCGCCGTTCACGAGGCTCGCTGCTGTCGCCACGCCACCGCCGCCGCCGCCCACCGCCGCTACGCCGGCCACGCCGCCCGCGTACTGACATCACACCACATTCAATTCAATAAACAATATATTCCCTTTATCATGTATTTATTATGTTCCAGGGTAGTCACTATATTCACATTACATTTTAAGCGCCAACGTTTCGACCTAGTTGCATAAATTATATACATATATGCAAGTATCGTAGCATTTTTTGTGCATATACTCTTTTTTTTTTCTTTATTTGTTTAGTGACCATTCGCAATACCGGAATATGGTGTTACAAACTCGTTGCCGGTCAGGACCAAGGGAACGAATGTAAGTAGTATATGACTGAAGCAACCATAGTATAATATGACACTAATGGAGCATGGATAGGAACTCAACATATCGATTCAGGACGGCTGACAGAAGATTGGGAAGGAGGGTGACTAGGGGATGGAGAGAAACAAGAGAATTGGCTCGCTAACACTACAAGCCTAACACGTATAAAATACTTCACAGTTAAAGGGAGAAGAATAGTGATCGCTATCCAGGCGATAGAGACAGAAGTTCCTACCAACAAGCATCGAACTTCTTTCGCTTCTTACGACTCCCTGGTCACAGAATCACCAGGGATTGTGCATACAGAAGGATTGGGGAAGTATTCTTGGCCGCCACCATTGACATTTTATTTTCTTATATATTTATGAATTACCTCCATATAGAATAAGACTCCAAAGAAACTAATGTACTAGGTCCTTCAGTCCTTCAAAAAATATAAAAAAATAAGCTCCTTATTACTATTCGTTTTAGATTTCATTTTTAATGGCCTAATTCTAAACTACGAACGGCCTAATTCTACGGACTTATTCTAACATGCAGTGCTCAGGGGGTTATTAGCCAACCTAAGTGCCGAAAAATTTATTTTGCGATCTGACGGCTTTTCATGTTCTCTAACGCATATAACTTATATCATGAAGTACTTAACATTAAGTCCTCCAGAGAAGTTTGCAAGTTTAAATATAACAATAAAAGAAATAATGTACCTGTTGAGTGTTGGCAAAGCTATTGTTGTCAAACTGAGGGTGCTGTTCCATTTGCAAAACGAGTTCGATGTGTTGATTCATGGAGTCGTTTAGGGTCATGCCTGAAAAAAAAACATCATAAAAAACATATGACACAACATTTTTAGCAGTTGGGACCTACAGAAGTGAATGCCTCATATGATCATTCTATCATACAGGGGATTCTTTTTTTAGTGGGTTACTTTAATTAAAGTCATGTCACTGACAGAATGGCAAGTCGCTCATTTTGAAGTAAGGAAAAGAAGTACGTCAAATGTATAATTGTAACAGTTTTCAAATAAGACAAGTTTTCTTTTAATTATCTATCAAATTATGGTCTTCGTGTATTATGTAAACAAAAACGAGTCAATATAAAACGAACGTTGATTATCTACCAAACAGCAAAGACCATGTACATTCCCATAATTTTCTAAACATTAGCTTTATTTATAAAACTTTTTGGTGAAATAAATATTAATGAAAATACAAACCTGGATGTAGCTGAGTATGTTGCGGATGTGGCAGCCCTTGCAGGGGAGCGACGCCGAGCATGCCAGGGTGGTGCTGAAAGGCAGAACAAACAGACTGCATGTTAAAATATTTGGCGATCTATTAGAACATAGTCACATGAACTGATTGATACTTTTCATTGTTCTGAAGACACGGGAGGTGATATATGTATATGGTGGTAGATGGTATATGCAGTGGACATTAATGCTTAAGGACATTTAGATACTATTACAGTAGTGTTTGTTGGGTCAGTACAAGTGAAATACTTTGTTACTAGTGGAGGCTACAATTACGTTGATTTGAAAAAATTATATGGGCTAAAATAGAAACGCAACTCACTCGTCACTTTCATCCCCATTCAAAGGACATTTCTAACAAATTTAATTTTACTACGGATAAAAAGAACAACTCATTTATGTATGTACTAGTCAATCAGTACCTGCGGATGCTGTGGGTGCTGCGGGTGCGGCGCATGCGGCAGGTGCGGCAGGTGGTGCAGCGGCGCGGGCGCGGCGAGCGCGTGCGGCGGCAGCAGCGGAAAGCCGCCGCCCGCGCCACCCCCGCCCCCCTCACCGTTGCGCACCTCTTCCTCCGCCGGCGACGGCTGCCGCGATCCCGGCGTGCGACTGTAACAACACCTAACAACTTCATTTCTGATCCGAAATAGATATGTTGCGGGAGTATACGGCGTCGCGCGGTCTATTGACCGAGCTTTTAGGGTGCCATTTTTATCGGCAGTTAGTGCGTGACCATTTGAAACTACATCGCCACTTAACACTAGATAAGATAGAAATCGCGATTCCGGCATGCAACTGCAACACTACCCAATGACGTCACATGTGATCCCGCAAAGATGAGCTGCCGGAGATACAGCTTACAGTCTATTGATTGAGCCTATAAATGAGCCATTTTTTTTTCAGTACGTTTTACCAACTAAGACTACATCACCTCTTACCATCAGGTGAGATCATAGAGTTAAGCACTAACATACAAATATACTTAAACGCGCAGACAAATCTCATGGATACCATGATACCTCATCGCCTTTTTACATCAGAAATACCAAAGACATGACCTAAACCGTTGGTCGAGATATAAGAACTACCTCTTAAACTCCTAGATGGAACAGGAGTAATTGGACGACTGGTATCAGAAAAAGAGTTGAAAGAGAGCTTTGAAAGAAGCCAATTGCCAAGCAACTTTATTTTGGCTATCTATGAGATGTAACCATGGTGAAATAAATAAAAAGGGTAGTATAGTAGTACCAAATTCCAGTTTGACGAAAAGACAACATCAATGTTGTATTCAACCCATCGACGGCCAATTTCTGAGCACGGGTCTCACCTCATGCTGAGGTGGCCTAGAGCATACTCCATCATGCTGCTCCAATGCCGATTGGTGGAGGTGTTAGTCACCAACCCAAGTTTCGGAAGTTTTTATGACGCCCGAAGACCTCCGACATGACTTAACGGTTGCTATCAAACAACAACTGTGACCGACGGCTTTATGTGCTCTCCAAAGCACCGCAGCGTTCATGATTTTTTTGCCACTGGCGTCAGTCGCATCCTACAGGCCGTGCCTGTTGTTGCTTAACTTTTTCGATTACTTACAATCGAAACAAGCCGCCGGACTTTGAATGACTGCACCCATTCCATACTATATTATTTAATGACTACACTAATATTATAACTAAAACCAATAAATTAGAATTAAGTATAAGATACATTTTTTTAATATTTCAAAAATATTTAATAAGCCTGCCTTCAAAATCCATCGAAATACGATATGTAAGTAGTACATATAGCTCAATTACAAAAATGTTTATTTTGAGACAGCACGCTTTCATACCTTTTAAGAATGGTTACGCGTCACGTTATCAGCGGAAATCTGTTTACCGGGTGAATCACACATTTTATAACGACTCGATAAATGATTACGTCGGAAAGCGCAGGTAGGGGCGAGCGCGGGGGCGGCGGGGGACACACCGTCGCCGGCGCAGGCGAGTGGCATTGACAGAGGCCATGATCGCCGAGCGCGGTTATTGCCCGCGCGAGCCGCCCGCGAGTCGCACGCCCGCCGCTTTAACACTCCACATTCGGCGACCTTCGGCATCGTTCTATCGAATCGCACATTGATAAAATTTCCTTGAACGGTGCCGCCGGCCGTAAAACTGTCCGTCCGGACGTCGCATCATGTTGCGCTAACACAATCAATTGATCGATCCGGATCATAAATTCATTTTATAATTAGTAGGCATCACGTTTTATTTAAAAATTACGATAGCAATGTCCATACGACATGATTTTTTTGTTTGTTAATAACCTCCTATACTATAACTCAAATCGAAACGCACGAGTAATGGAATACTGTGACTTCATAGGTAACCATTTCACATATTCACAACAAAGTAATACATTTCAAATTTAGTATATGTTCTTTAAAAAAAATACCTTTAACCATGGCACTCAACACAGAAAATCAGAAAAATGCCCTAAAATATTCTCCCTATCATAATATAATGTACCCATGTACACAGTCTACTCACTTAAAAGCCTTGTCGTCCTCCTGTCCATTGTGCAGGCCGTTGGGGAGCGCGGGGTGATCGTGGAGCTCCTTCTCGAAAGGCGAGGAGGCCTTGTCGTCGGGGCGCTCCTCGAGCACCATGCCGCGCAGACCCGCCACAACGCCTGGCACTTTCTCGCCCGCGCCACCCCCCGCCACGCCACCTGCGCCTGCACAAGTTTATTTATTCCTAACAACCGATCACCCTTCGTTTCGAGAACCTAGGCCTTATTTTACCATTGAAAGTAGAAGCGATTTAGATAAGGGCGCTTAATCCCAGACATTCGGCCATAATCTGGGCTGCGAACAGATCACAAATGGCTTGCGCAAACGCAAGTTTTTAGAACTTTTTTAATTGTGCAAGTCCTGAGAGTGGGAAAGATTAGAAATTGTCAGTGGCTCGCCGATAATATAGGACTCCTCAGTTTGGTACAACCGTCAAAAGATTGGAAAGAAAGCCTTGGATCTGAATCATTTTTAATAGGATTATTTACATTTTTATTTGCAAACGGACATAAAACTGAAAAAATTAAATGTTACGACATATTTGCATGCGCACATACTGCTAAAAATGTGACTACGCATTTAAATAGGTTAAACGTTATTTTAACTTAACTGTACGAACATACCTATTTTATAACTGAAACAGTATCACCCCTGGTAGGCAAAATATCTCACCACCATGCAACGTCGAATCAAAAATGTTTTGTGATGCAATTTCAAAACCTCAATTGCGCAACTTGCACACGACATTACGTGCGATTTCAGTGCGTCATGTAAAAAAATACTAGGAATTGCTAATCTACGCAAATATAATAGTATATTGACAACCATTTATTAAATACATTAAAATTGTACTTGTATTATACTCGAAATACAACAAAACATGACAGAAAATGTTGTAAAAAAAAATGTTACCAGTTGGTGAGCCCCCAAGCACATATTCCACCATCTTGACCCCGAGGCCAGCAGTGTCCCTGGGCGACAGGATGCTACCGGCGTCCCCGCCAGGGAAGGCCACGCCGCGGCGTGTACTCATCATGGGTACACCAACATTGTGTTCAACAGCTAACATGGTAGACAAAATACCTCAGTTAAACTTTAATTACTCAAGTTGTTTATTGTTATTTAAATCACTCTCTAGTAGATATTTTGAATGGCGATTCTTTACTAAGGAGCGATTTATAGAACTATTAACTACTGAGTGCGGGATTATTAAGTAAATTATAGTTTGAAAGTAATTTAGGATTTCTTAGCTTGAAAATGGTCCTAATTGTAATATCCTTAAAAACATATCCAAATAATATGAATTGATTTCCAAATTCAAGAAAAGGTCTTCTCATTTTATCAGGTCATTGTAAATAATAAATTGTTATTGAACACAATTTTTACCTATCTCAAAAAGTTGTTAGTATTGAAACTAACTAACATTATTAACAATACATTAAAAAACAATATAGTCCCTTACGGTATTAGGCTCCGGTCATAATAATTTACCTTGAGCAGACCATGTGGGGTCGCGCCACATCTCTGGGTTCAGTTGCAACGGCGGAAGATGCGGTGGGCCCTTACTATCGCCGCCAGCGCCAGGCCCCTTATCCCATAGTTTTTTAGCAGCAGGTGCGATCTAAATTAAAGAAACATATATATTAATTAAATGTTCATTAAATATTTAACATATACATTTAGCTTTTAAACTGGGTAGTTAAAATATTTCGGTCAGTTGCTTACTGGTGATTAACTGATACCAAATGTTGGGCGAAATACTACATGTTATGCATGGAAAAACAATTTTTTATAGTAATTTGTATGCACTTATTTATGTATACAAAAAATGTTACATGAATAGTGTAAGTAACTGACAGTTTATAAATATTGAAGTTAATTGTTTTCTCATCACTAAGTTGTAAGAATAAACTATGTAAACTAGTATGACAATTCTGGTGCATACATAATTCCTATAATATATATTAGCTTAAAATATATCTGAATAATTTCCTGCAATTTGGTTTCTAGTATTTTAATCAGACCTAAAACATGTGTGTGTGACCTGTACTTGGTTATATAAAAAGAATATTATCATTATACTGTTGTATCATCATCTTTATCACAAATTACTCTTCTTCTTACATTGCATCTTGCTTGATATTTTACAATTCTGTTGTTTTTCAATTAATAATAATATCAATCCACAATGGTTATGATAACAACAATATAGTTCTACATGGCCAACAGAGCTACAATCTTGCATTTTGTTAGGTTTTCTGATATTTTGTGAACAGAATTCATATAATTAGTACATTACACGATATATTATTACCTTTTAGAAAGTATTATAATATATAAAAAACAAACGGAATGAAGTAAGTTAAACAGAAATTAGTTTCCATTAATTAAAGTACATTAGATGATGTGCCATCAGAAAAAATCAATAAGATTATTTTTTAGTACCCATTATAAATATTTTTGTAAGCTTTTTTTGCATTGCATTCCTAGTCACTAGTAGTGTTACTAATGTTTATATGGATTCATTCAACCATAGAAAGGTTTTCAGCCTTAAAAGTGTGAAATTATTCCTAGATCCGAAATCATGAACAAAAGTTAAGCAACAGCAGGCACAGTTGTTAAGAAAATGATTAACTAATAGTGACAAAACTTCTTGAGCGCTTCCATGATTCAGAGGGCTCATAAAGGTCCCAGTTTACAGGGTGGCATAAAAATGTATACCCTTCAGTTGGCCACTAATCTTTCCATTTCTGCATACTAGAGCAACATAATCATGTATGCTCGGCAGTCAGAGAGGAAATGCCAGTGAGCTCAATAGTGGGCAAATGAATTGAAGCCTTGGGAAACCAGATTAATACGGGTTTAGAAATTGACATGGAACCTTATAAACTAGAAAAGAGGATAAAAAAATTCTATGTCAGACTTTACCTTGCTTTGTAGTTTAAACAATGTGTTTTAAATATTCCCCAAATAGCTTCCAAAAAATGCTGATAAAATATTATTTTTTGGTTACTTGCTCGTCTTGGTGGGAGTATAGCAGTGTCTAAACTATCATAACCTAACTAATCCAAACTTAGCTTCATACCAATAAGAAAGAGGTCAAAAGCAAAAAGACATTTTTATACAATGAACATAAAAACCAAGCTTGTTATAAACATTCTAATCTTAATATCAATGTTACTGTGCTGTGCAGCGGCACTTAGGTTTTTTGGTTTTTGCTGTAATAGCCTCTATTAATGGTAATAACCACTGACCATCAAGGAACTCGTCTTACATATATATTTAGTAGCTATGAGATTGAAAAATAAAGCTATTTCAAAGTTATATCAAAAACTTTAAATGTTATTTATACAAGAACTAAGAACTAAAAATTCTTATAACTAAGCCCTATATTGTTACAGCAGATATTAAAAGCCATAAAGAATGCAACATAGCAAATGTCTCAATACATATGACTAATGTTCCTGTGAAATAACTTAACCTTAAACCAATCTCCAGTTTTACTTTTTTTTGTGTCCATAAATAAAAAATTAATAAAATTTGATGGGTTTTAAATTCATAGTGTATTTTTAAATCATCATCACATTTCACTGACAGTCAAGTTACTTTAAAAAAAGATTATCTACTAACAAACAACTAGCAAGCAGTCACAAATAACCTTAAAATTGGTATATCTCAGTGCTGGACCTTTTCGAGAAACCCGCTTATTATTGATTATTTATATTAGTTTGTAATTTAATTTTATTTTTAAATTGTATTATTGTATCTGTTTATGAATTAAGCTCTGATGAATAAACATTTTTCTTTCTTTCCCTATTGGTATCAAATTTGATTGTCAGCTTTTGAATTTATAAACAATCAATGAATATCAAAGAAAATTACAGATACAAGACATATGTATGCAAGACATAAAACACATCTTTATTAAGAAAGCTACCTTAGCGATCAAAGTATTAGCTATTGGAATATTGTCTTTTTTCATGACTAAAATATAAACAGCAGAGTAATACATAAAACAAACAACTAAATAGTGTTATAATATAAGTATTTTTACAGAAGAAATGAATAACCACAATCCACACTGGTGCATTATTCCAGTACTAATTTTGCACTGTTATTGTTAACCAATACTTGAAGCTGGCAAATTTCTTAGTAAAGCAATGGTATTTAACCCAAGATAACATGCTCATTGAATTACATTCTGCACTGCATATCAATAACAAGTACTATACAACGCAAATCTAACCTATACCAAATAAAATGCTTGGATTATTATATACAAATTGTACTCAAACATCAGATGTGGCAATTTGTATCTTCAATATTGTGTGTTCTGTGACAACTAATTTAATTGTTACATTATTTATAAAAACGTGCAAGTAAAATCAAAGCGGAAACATCCGCGGCCACTAACCAAGCTACTATTTTAGTACATATTAGTTGAGTGGTAGCATAATTAATCATAAATATTCATATTTATCTAACAAACTGATATATTTACCAGTATCCTGCCTTTCATAGTTGTTATTGGATATAAGGCAAGCCGACCGGTAGAAGAAACAATTACTAACCAGAAATGGCGGACGCCGGTGACAAGTAAACAAAACAAAAACGGACCTGTTGCATTGAAAAAAGAAGATATTCGGGGTTTGATGACTTAAAACGGTTACAAAGAGTAACAATCTACAATATGAATCTCATAAACTTACCATGTCGGGGCCCATATCCTTAACATTAGGCTCGAAAAAAAAGTCACTCAAAGGTTTCATGCGTACAATCCACCTAAAGCTCGGTGGTCATTTACTTTAACGAAAGCTTAACGTAATAAATGATAAATTAAACACTGAACACTTATTTCCATACGTTATTTGCACGACACACAACAAAAACACGACACATTTCTTACACTAAAGCATTTATTTGAAAAGAAATAAAACTGGAAAGATCTAAACTCAAAAAGTACAATGTTGACTTGTTTCGAACAAAGGACGTACGCCGACCACAGCGCCTGCGTTAAAATTTCCCTTTGCACGGGAGCGTCGCGCAATGTAAGTTTAACGACAACACTTCATAGATGGCGCTGAACTGATATTTATACTGGACGTTCGACCAAAACTTTTGTTTTTTTGTAAATACTGAAGTCACATCATTGAACAAACTAAATCTGTTAGCAAAAGCACCGAAATCTTTATATTTCATTATTCCTGACCATTATATCTTACGACTTTTTTTTTAATTTGTTGCTCAGCTAGCCACGTAAATTACGACGTAACTCTATTTTTCGAATTCGAGATTTTGAATTAGAAAAGTTCGTAAATTCCCTTAGGATTAACTTAAGTGAATTTTTCTTCATATTGGACATCAATATTCTTAGTTCGCAGGTTAACTGGCAACATTATTGTCCCTACAGCCAATAATTTTCAATTCCGAACCGGTAGTGGCCGGGCCGCAATAAGGCAACCGGAGCAAAAATTTTAATTTTACTTGGTTTTTTAACCCTACTTTTACAATACAAGTAAGTATTCAGTTGCATGCTATTAATTTGATGATTATTACTATAGGTGGGTTACAATATATGGTATATGGCCATAAATAATGTTTGAAAATCAAGCTCTGGTCCTATAGGACAATGTGGTTATCTCCACATACGGGTGTTCTAACCACACCTCAAATTATGACGAATTTTAAAAGGGCAGCTACAGGACAATGATTGTATAGCAGTTAAAGAATATCTGTATCATGTATTTTTATACATGATTTTAATATGCATCAAGCTATTTAGACCAGTGATTTCCAAAGTGGTCTAGGAGGATCCTCCCCATGGGTCCAAGGAAGACTCGCCTGACATCTACATTAAAAAAATGGTACTTTACTAATTGGAAATCACCAAAAATATATCTGATTTCGATACCAAAGAGCAAATATTATGGCTTATCAATCCAAGAAGAAAAATAAACAGGCTTATCAAAAGAATATCATAAGTTTCTGCTAGGTTGTAAATTACGGAGAAAAATAGACTTTTAAAATAGCAGTTTCCATTTTTTTTCATAACAATTCAAATTTTTCGATTTTTGGTAAGAATTATTTTTCTTGTGGAGTTACAGGCCGTCTACAGACAACAGTAACATCTTGCAAATGGTCTAAGAAAAAAATGTTAGAAAACCTATAAATTAGTCGAATTACGCCACCAATAAATTATGCAGATACCGCAACATCAAAAAGATTATTCATGAAGATGTATTTATTCAAATAAAATTGTTCTATACCCTGGTAAGGTAATGCTCATACCATTTATTAATGAGTGTTTAGCCAAATTCAGTTAATTAAAACGTAGTCCGAAAGTAAATGAATACAAGGAGTTACGCTCTTATTGTCCAAAACGAAGAACTTAATAGTTCTTCCTATTTTAATATTTTATATTTCAACCCCTTCAAGCCTTTTTTTGCAAAGAAGTAGCCATAATTTCCTTAACTGTTAATCTACATCTGTACCAAATTTCATTAAAATCGGTTCAGTTGATTAGGCGTTAAAAGGTAACAGACAGGCAAGAGAGACCGATGGACAGAAGTACTTTCGCATTTATAATATTAGTCCGGATTTGAATCGTTGCGCGCAATGTTGGGTTTCAATCAACCATGTGTCCGGTCGATATCATTTAACTACCTAAACCTTTTCTAGGAAATTCTGAATAAAATTGCTAAAAACATGACTGCTCTATCTCCTATCATTTCAGAATCTATAAAGGACAAACAAACAGACTCATAAACAAATATTTATTTTTATATATATGATGAAAAAAATGTATATTACTTCAAGGAATACTTCAAAAAGGGAAGTTAAATAAAAATAAATTTCGCGGACCCGAAATGTTTTCATATGATTGCCTAGCTGACACATAACGTGACTATGTCTGTTTACTTCCTCAGCTCGTCGCACTATCATCACTGCTAGTCAGAGGTCCTGTGACCAGACTTGCACTAGTCTGAACATATCCCGTGTCATGACATTTAATATCGAGGGAGATCCTATCTCTACACTACAATGGCGTCATCCAAAGAAAATCAGTGATAGCCTAATGGTTTGATCAAAGAAGAAATGATACCCTAAGGCTTGAACGTTGGTCTTTCGAACGGGAGGTCCTGGGTTCATATAGGATAGGTTCTGCACGATCCTCTAATTTTCAAAGTGTGCGTGTCGGTAATTGATTGATACGGTGAAGGAAAACATCGTAAGGAACCATGCACTCCTCAAGTTCATCATAAAGTTCTTCTTTGAAACCTACCCACTAATCCACACTTGCTCAGCCTGGTGGACTATGGCCTGTACATTGTGAGTGGAGACCCAAACCCAGCAGTGGGACAGTTATGAGTTGCAAAGATGAATGGATGTAGCAAATAATAGACAGACATATTCGCAATTCTATCATGATTTTAATAAAAATGTTACATAGGATACATTGGAGGCCAACATAGCAACATTTAACATCCGCATCAAAAAATACAACTATTTATATAATCTGTACTAATAATAAAACTGTAACGGGGTCAATCCTGTACATTAAGTATTTTCTGAAAATGTTGATGCTGG
>DWJZ01002658.1:0-18910 GCA_018249125.1 Asbolis capucinus
GCACAAGCTAACGCTTAGTTTGGGTTCAGATGGCCGTGTGTGAGTTGTCCAAAGATATTTATTATTATTATTATTATGTCTTGACTGAAGCAAATGATATTTAACTTGTTATACGCATATAACTTTTGAAAATTTTAGGTTCGCGCAGGTTTTGAACACAGGACGTCTCATTCGTGAGAGAAATATTCAAACGTCTAGCTATCATTTCTATAGCGTACATAACAATATATATATATATATATATGTATATATTGTAATTAGTGGTAATTTGGCATTGTTTTTAAAAGATGTGCCGAGGAGTTTCTTTCGCCGTTTCTTCTCTTTTTTTTATAGCACCTTTCCAAAACGGTGGTACGTTCCAAATAATGATGTTCATAAGTGTATTGAAAATACCTACCTGGAATATGATTTTTTACTTTGACTTTGTATCTCAGTAATGGATAGCAAAAATGGAGAGTAGCAAGGAGAGGCTAATGGCTGAAATACAAGGAGAAACAAGACATTACTACTAAAACCTTTGACATGATAATAACAGCAACCGTTCATAAAGGCCAGAGAAAAGGTTTTTATTTATGAGCAGAACAGGTGAATGTATATTTCCACTTTGGGAGCGACTTCAAACAAAACCTTTCGTTTGTCATTTCCGTGTCTAGCGACGACCAAATTGCCAATAACGTCCTGTTTATTTTGCTCCGTCTTTGTTTTGCATTGGTGTCGGATTCCTAATTTTTGTAAGTGTTATATCTTATTATTATAAATGCGAAAGTTTGTGAGGATGGATGGAGGTTCGTTACTCCTACGCAAAAATGACTGAACGGAACAGAAATTTGGCACAGAGTTGGATTATGGTGTGGAATAAAACAGGTTTTTTTATCAACTAATCACGCGGGCAAAACTGCGGACGGACAATCCGATATGTCCTGTGACAACCTAATAATTTTAGAGGTTGGTCTCTCAAATGGGAGGTCTTGGGTTTACATCGGCGCGCACCTCTTAATTTCAAAAGTTCTGTGCGTGCTGATCCCTTATAGAAAAACAAAACTAAATACTGGATAACTTCGTTCTTCACTATTCGTCATTCGTTTAAACTTCCCGCCGTTCCATTGGTCGCGGATTAGTTCGGCAATCTTCGCTGCCGGCCGATACCGCCCGAACAACGAAACAAAAAAACGCGCGCGTCGATTTTAAAAACACATTGCCGCCGAAACATAACAATAATAATAGCTGTAATTTCTTTTAATATATTGGAAGGGATCCCGCGGGATTTAAATTGTTCATCAGTAACTCTTAAAGTAAACGTCGGCACGTATTAGTTGTGATCAGTGTCAGTTGAAGTTTGAAGACGCTGAAGAAGCCAGCGCCTTGAAGTCAAGGTACTGTCCGTTTGCTGAATCATTTATCGATTTTGTCGCCGGGATATTCTTATTCAAATCAAGGTAAGGTGTAAGGACCCAGAGTGACCCATCGGGCGCTAAATTTCAACAAAGCTTCGGCACACGTAAACTACATGTACAAAAAAAATATTGTTTAAAAAAGGTCATGAACAAAATTTGGCATCCATTTTGGCGTACATTGGAAGCCGCCGTTAAATTTAAATAATGTGCCGGCGTTTGGGTTTGTGGTTTGGTTAAATTTGATCCGTTCTGGAGAATTAAGGTTAACAATATAGGTAATAATGTTCGTGAGAACGTTTCTAATAATATTTTGGGAAAAGATTGTTTTATGCATTCAAAAGTAATACAGAAATAATCCTACTGATATTATTAATAAGAAAGTTTGTAAGGATGTATGGATGGATAGATGAATGAATGGAAGTTTGCTACTCCTTTTCGCAAAACAGCTCAACGGATTTGATTTTCAAAGTCAAACTCAAAATATTTTACCTCATCATAGGATCAAGCTTAGTTAATGGATATCAGAAGATTACATACATAATATTGATACATTCTCATTTTTATATTCTGATTGTAATTTAGCATAGGAATAGACTAAAGTCTGAAATAGTACAGAAGCTATTTCTCAACAACATAGCACGCGGGCGATGCCGCAGGTGGATTCTGGTTTATTGTAAAACACTGAAGACATTTAGATGAGTACCTATTCATATTTCTATGGCGTGACTATGGTGTTAAATCATTAAGGGTCTAATAATGAGCATGGTTCCTCATTATTGCGAATCCAGGGGGTCTTGGGGGATCATACTAAGGAGCGATTTAAGTAACCATTAGCAATAATAGGCTGTCTGAGTGCTTACGAGTAATCTAGGTTTATCAAAATATTTAAAAACACCAGTTCCTGACCAATTATAGAGACCTAATACAAAGAAACATAAAAAATCATAACTGTATTATTAAGCGTTAAGGAGTTCCCTAGACTGGAGCCTATCCTGAACGCAGTATCAGATCACACTTATCATAAAAATGCATTGTTGTTAAGACGAAAGGCATATGCAAAATTTTAGCTCCGTAGTGTAAGAGGAAGTGGGTCTAATTAAGCAAGATTTGACTCGAACACTTAACAAACAAATGTACAAATATACAAACATACTCTGCAAGTTAAATATTACAAGTGTAATAATAATAAAAAATAAAAATTGTTTTCTCTAATTAAATATTTTTCTCATTATAAATTCACAACACAGCAAAATTGCAAGTGCCTATTACACAATAATTTTAATTACAAGAAGTCGATGGGATAAATAACAAGTTTAATTAATTTTCGAACTCGACAAACTTGTAGCAGACATAGCAACTAATTGATTTCGTGAACTTGTTTTATTTAATTGCTCCCACGCGGCTTGTTCCCGAGTTTTTATAGACTGATGCGCAGGTTCAATTATTTTGTCCCGGGAATAAAGGAAGACTCCGGAATAAACGAACCATTTTTAAAACATCTATATTGTTCCGTGGACATTCAGGTTTGTATTTTGGCAAATTGCGTTGTAATATTTTGTTATCGACGAATATAAAATCACTTTGAGTTTCATGATTTTTTTCAACAAATTGTTATCTTTTAGGACAAAAAATATCACTTCACTGTTGACAGTTCATCCCTTCGCATTTTCCTCAAAGTAGATCTTGTACGTAATGTAATCTTTTTTTTTGGTGCGGGGGAAACCTTTAAAAGGAGCCCGGCATTTTGGGAGATGTACCAGGATATGTGGGATGTTTACCCACCAAACAGTTTCAACAGTTCCTACACAAACAGGGGGGGGTTTAGTGGGTATAAGTCCTTGGTGAACTACCTCTGTACTTTTTCAGAACTCTGGGATCTCACAAGAAACACGACCGGAGTACGTAATGTAGCCTGGGATAATCTTACCGTTTAGTAACTAGCAACAATCAACGTGGAGCGGGATGCTCTCAGTTGTTACTTATTTTAATCAATATATGATTTAAACTTCCGTCATCGTGGGCACTAAACATTTTTTAAACTTTAACGGGTACATACTATTATGTTACCTAAGAATGGATACGAATATCACGTAAAGTTTACAGGCTTTGTCGTTGGCGTCTGTCAAGTGTCAGCTGTCAAGTTTTTCTCCGCCACCGCAGTCTTGCCGTAACTATAAACCAAGCAACTGGGTCGAAATATAAATAATATTAATCGTGAGTACTCGATACAGTCTTTGTAATCAATATTTCGCGTCAATTTTAAAGCGTGGTTTAAATGACTACAGTAGAAAATCTCGCAATAAGGCAGCAGTTTTAAATAAAAGTTTTAGCACGAATATCTTTATTAAAAAGCCTAGTAAAAGGAGCAAATATGTATAGCGTACTCAAAGAAATACCTGACCCACACGTTAAGTATGCAACGTGCAAATGGTGTCGCGAGTAGTGCTGGCCTAATTCTTAAACGTGGTAGAGGTAACATACGGCTGACCAACATTTAGTAAGCTGAGAAATAAAATACTGACCAAGTGCGAGCCAGACTCGCGCACTGAGGGTTTCGTACTATCCTCCTTAATAATATAAATTCGAAAGTTTGTGAGTATGGAAAGATGCTTGTAACACCTTGACACAAAAACAACTGAACCGATGTAGATGAAATTTGGAATAGAGACATAAGCTACTTTGTATCAACGTACCTACCACGCGGGCGAGCCACGGGCAGACACAAGTTATTTACAAAAATGAGAATATTATTATTATATATGTGAAATCCTCCTTAATATCTGTATTAATTTAATGATTTATTGATTTCCATATAGAGTCAAAAAAAGCAAAATCACGTTTGTTGCATGGGTGCCCTTTTAAATATATATTTTATTCTTTTTTTTAGTATTTCTTGTTACAGCGGCAACAGAAATACATTATCTGTGAAAATTTCAACTGTCTTACTGTCACGGTTCATGAGATACAGCCTGCTGACAGACGGAGAACGGAGTCTTAGTAATAGGGTCCCGTTTTACCCTTTCGTACGGAACCCTAAAAAATTATTCATGTCAAAACTCTTCACTTGCTAAAGTTAAAGTGAGAAATGTGAATTTAAAATTATATTTTGTACCACTTTTTCATCTCCAGTTCGCTCTTAATTATTTTTAAAAGAACGTTTGGTTTTTGAGGGAAAATATTCTTATGTTAGAATTTCCGAGTAAGTTCAACGGTTTGGTATTTTTGAGAGCAATTTATTTTTAATTATGTTTTGATGATCTCAAGTACAATTTTAGTCTTGCATTTAAGGCGCATTTACATTAGTCGATAAGTCAGTATTCGGCCCGAATGCGGGGAATATCCGCATGCTGGCTAACTACCAATGAAATTCACTGGTCGATAAGTCAGTCGATAATATGTGTCGACTTCCAGCTTTCGGTATAACGACCAATGAAACTTGTCAGTCGATAACTCGGTCGATACGATTTTTAATCATATATGTAGCTAAAGCTAAGCTACTAATATTATAATTGCGAAAGTTTCTAAGGATGTATGGATTTTTGTCACACAAACACGACTCACAATCACATCACACAAAAACGACTGAACCGATCTGGATGAAATATGATGAAATATGGCATGGGATTATACTCTAGAATAACACAGAGGCTACTTTATATCATTGTACATATATACCACGTATGCGAAGCAGCGGGCAGGCTCTCGTAATATTATTAATGCGAAAGTGTGTTTGTTGTATGTTTGTTGCTTGATGAACGGAATATGAATAAAATTTGCCACAAACAAAACACAATTTTATTTACAAACTAGAAATTGTCCTCGCTTCGCTTTTGAAGAGCCAGTTACCAACAAAAGTAGTTATTGTGACATAACTCTAAGAGTTAAACATACGAAATTGCAACTTACTTGTAGATATTGATGTCCGCTATAAAACTGCTGTACATCACTTTGCTCTATTGTCAATAATTTCCGCAGCGTACGCGACATAAAGCTTATTTTTGGTTTTTTTTTTCACACGTTAGGTACATTATCAAAGTTTTCATAGAGATCCCTAACGTTTTTGAAAATATTTCATAGCCTATGTTCATCAGCAATAATGTAGGATTATGATGGTAAAAGAATTTTTGAAAATTCGTTCCAGTAATTTCGGAGCCTATTTAATTCAAACAAAGAAACAATCAAATCCTTTCCTCTTTATAATATTAGTATAAATAACTTCACAAAAATTATGAAGTGAGTAAGGCGAACATAAAAATAACAGAAATAACCTTCAAAGCTGTTTATCAAGTATCGTTAAATCTGATCACTGTTTACAATATTGTTGAGAAAATAATTTGGGAAAGCGTCTACTCAAAATCCTGCAGAATAGTACTTGATATTGTAGGCTTAGCGTCGCGAGTAAATTACTTTTACCATTTTCGTTTGGACAGAAATTTTGGTAATTGTTGATACTTGATCGCGTCTTGATTGGTATAGCCCCTCGTAAGGGTTATATCGTCATTTTGAAAATAATTTTATTATAATTACTGGAATATTACACGGCCGATACCCATTCCTTCGTCGTAGTAATTCCGTCAGTACGAACGTCGTGCTTTGCGTCTTCTTTCATCATACGAGTACGTATTGCGAAGGACTGGAATAAGTTGACAGCGTCAGTGTTTCCGTTCGATTATAATCTGTCTTCGAGTCAAGAGTGCATAGGCTATTACTAAATTAATGCGCTTTACCATCTTAGACTACCGTGATAGGATAGTGGTCAAGCACAAATTTATAGAAAGTAAAAAAAAGAGTACAAGTATTACATACATTAAGATACAAATATGCTATGATCAAAACACACGCATGTCACACGACGTATTTCAACACACTCTCCACAACTTTTTACCGACTTCAAGGCGACTTTTCAGATTATTGAGGACTACACTGCAAACTTACTGGACTATGTCTCATTGTTAAAGACCCAAGCCCAGCATCGTGGCAATTACGTGTTGCCATGCAGGTATTGAAAAGATTTTTATCGAGCATACGTATAAACAAACTTCTAAAATGCGCATGACGCTACTACGAGTGTTATTAGTTCGATGACAGAAACGTGCCTTCTGTTCGTTCTGGAAGCTCTCCCGAACGAACTACGCAAGATGTTGGGTATACTTTATTAGTACTCAGAAAACTGCTAAGTATCTTTTAATTAACCATCCTTCCAGGGCAAATAGTGCTTTGAGTTAACTACTGCGGTAGATGTAAGATACTGCCGCCGGTAAAAGGTCGTAACTACTAAAAAGTAAGTTTTGCGATTTTTACAGTTTTGTGAAGCGGAATTTTAAGCACTTTCCTACTTACTAATATTATAAATGCGAAAGTTTGTAACGACGGATGGATGTTTCTTACTTCACGCAAAAATTACTGCATGGATCTGAGAGAAATTTGTTACAGGGATAGATTGGTGTAGAATAACATGTAGACTAGGTTTTATCAACATACCACGCAGGCGAAGTCGCGGGCGGAATCTAGTCCTCATATAATTTGACTCATTTGAGAGGTTCACTTGTTTGTATTTAAAAGTCATACATACAAAGTTAAATAAGGATAACTCGAGTATTAATATACCCTATACAAACGGAAAGTGGGCAGACAGCAACGCAAACTTCAAACTTCAACATGCATACCCAAAATAAATCCCGTTAATCTCATATTCGTCTGGTCTATTCCTAAAAGACCACTTTGAAGTTCGGTTTACCGACTTGCAGTATTGATCAGTCTAAAATAATGGTTTGGTATAAATAGTTTCAGTAAAAGTTTAAAAAGTAGTGATAGCCTAGCGAGAATCTGGTTTCAAACTCTACGCCACGCCCCTCTAATTTTCAAACTTATGTACGTATCAGAGGTTGACTTTCACTTGCTACATACAAACGTGCTCATGCACACGGGACCTTTTAGTTGGAATAGAATTTGTCCTATATGCTTCTCCTGGATGTGGTCTATCTGTGTGTTAAGATTCATCTCAATCCGTTAACCGGTAAGTGCAAGAAGGAAATCTAAACATTCAAAGATAATTATTCAAATCATCACAGATGCACCTACAACCTATCCTATGTCAATTTCTTGGATGTGATCTATCTGTGTGCCAAGTTTCATCTTAATCAATGCAACGGTCAGTGAAAGAAATACAAATATTCAAATAAACAGGCAGGCAATGACAGGCCGGTTGCACTTAATATATACATATATAAACAGTAACATATCATATTATGATACACATACACACACGAATACACACTTTTTGATATAATATCGGAACTATAATGTTGGATTATATAAATAACTAGCTTTAAAAGGTTCAATTTCACAGTAAAATCCCCATTTACAAATACAAACAATGTGATAAATGAAGAACCACTCTATCGATTTTCTGTAAACTTCACATAAACCATCCACTAAATAGTCCGAACAAAGCCTAAACATTTGGTTTGGATAGGTGAACTCGTTCTTGAGTTATAAAATTACAACGAAAAGTGGCATTCATTTTTATATATAGATATTCACCAACATTCACATTTTCTTTCGTTTCTTGATTCTAACATTAAAAAAACAAATATTAAACTTATCACAATTTCGATTCCAATTAAAACAATATTGTTACGGAGTTGTTAAACCCAGTCCCCAATGGCAACAAAGTGTACAGTTCAAAGAGTAATCTCAAGTTGGCCGAGTAGTTCTGATTGGCTCTTGTTGTCAGTCAAAAGGTGTTGCTTCCTGTTGCTTATTGTAAGACAAAGTTTTGAGTTTCTCTTTGATGCCAATTGCGAAAGCAGTTGTCTTATTCTTGTGTTGCTTTATACTGGATTGACTTTCTTTATTGCAATTGTTTGCAATGGGCGTGGTGATTGTGTTTTAGGATCTATGATTCTGAAATATAATCCTTAGTATCCTTACCAATATTGTAAGTGCGTAGGGAACTTTGTCTGTTATCTAACCATGCCTAAAGTACAGAACTGATTTTGATGAAACTTTGTTTCAAAGGTAAAATAAGAATTGAGAAAAAACATAGACTGTTTTTTTTCACGAAAAAACGTTTAAAGGAGTTTTGCAATAGGGGAAATAAGTTCTTCATTATCTATACTAATAATAAAACTGTAACAGGGTCAACTTTTACATAAAATATTTTTTGAAAACGTTATGCAGGGTGGTTTTCTTATCGATATAGAGACCAAAACGATTTGTTTTGGATTTATCGTCTGTCTGTCTATATGAGTGTCTTTCTGTCTGTTCCAATTTTACTAAATACTAAATTTTAAGCCACCTTCAAGGTGATTTAACAACTAACATTAACACTGGACTGATGGCTTATACGTACCCTCTGCCACAGCCAGGTCGCTATTCAATTGCAGAGATCGAAAAAGTTAAGCATCAGCGGGCGCTGTTGGTAGGAGGATGGGTAACCACTAGTGGCAAAAATTTCATGAGCGCTTATTTTCCTTCGTAGACTGCGACGCATTATGAGTGAGAGAGAATAAAAAGAGAGCGAGACGATTCTGAACATCGATAACAATTCGTCTAATTTGAATACTCGATTGTGATTGGTCGATGAATTTTGTAAATACCTATTTTTGTATTAGTTGTCCGAATTTATTATTTTTTATATTATTTTATACACACAATAAATAGTGAAAAAAACACATAGAAATATTTGTACAAAGGAACTTCTTATTCCTAGTTGGAATGTCTTCCAGAAGATCAGCAAGTCTTCTGGAAGGCTTAGAAATACAAACTAAGTGCATACAAAAATTAAGTACAGCATTACATAATTTTAGCAAAAGATATTAATGTTTTGTATAAAATATAAATAGCGAGTAAATCATTTTACTGTAACTGCCTAACACATAATATTAATATTTCCTATATCAAATGTTAAATATGCAAAGGTCTATTTGTACAAACTTTTCATGTTTGTATGGTCAAAATTCCAGATCGAATTTGCTCCGACAATAGGTGACCTATTTATGGAACAACTGTACATAACATCAGGTACGCTTTTTGTTTTTCCTCTAATATAATTCCGTTTCAGATGTCTAGGTTAGCAGAGATTAGCTAGTCACTGATTCTTTTTCCAGAAATGTCATAAAATAAGTAAAACTTTACGAATGTTATTTAAACTATTTGATCGCTAAAAATTCTTAATTATTGTACCTTCCAGCCATCACTATGACAGGCCAGTTCGTCTAATAGTTAGCGAATATGACTGCTACACCGAAGGGCGTGGGTTCGATTCCCATCCAGGTCAAACTTTTTTGTGATGAACAGGAATGTTTGTTCTGTGTAACTGGGTGTAAATATCTATATTATGTATGTATTTAGGAATATATGTATATGTACATACATATTTTTGTCAGTTGTCTGATCACCATAGTACAAGTTAATGATTAGTTTATGATCAGATGGCAGTGTGTGAGGTGTCCAAAGATATTTATTATTTATTAACCTTATACTAACACTAACTTAACCTTGAAAGGTTAACCTTTTAAAATTTTTATTATTATTTGGAGAGTTGGGTAGGGGACAATAACCCAAAGGCCGCTGCGACCATAATTGAGCTATATCTGGTCGCCAAGACCTACCGTTAAGATGAGTTCGTCCTTGGGTTTCAGATCCCTGACATTTTCAGGCAGGATTAGATATTTCCCTAGAGTATAGCTTCTGCAGTCAGAGAGTACTGCGCACTCGCAGAGTATATGCAGGTGTTTCCTCTGCTTTATTGCAGAATCTACATGGTATCTGTTTAGTCTGCAATGTTCAGTGAGTACCCTAATTAGGAATCTCGCCACCTGACGGTTTAGGTTGAGCACTTTTTAACCTTTTACGATAAGTAATTTATAACGGAACGTATACAACAAATACCTGGTCTATTTATTTTCGTCAAGGTTAGTCTAGTATTAAGTTAATCTACGATTCTAGGTCACAAGTTTCCATAAATTTAGTTGGTCATAAAAATTATGTTGCTTTTCAACTTGGGTTTTAACCTAGAGCAAGTTCATAAACTATGTATTCCAAGTAAAATGGCTAAACTCTCTTACGTTCGCTTGAAAAAGTTTTAAAATTAGGCTGTTACTTGTGGGTGGTAAAGGCGATTTTAGTTTGTATGTTCACGTTTGCGTGTTATAACCCGCCAAGTCCTTCAATCAAGGGGCAGGTGTACTGCAAGTGCACGTGAGCACACATGAGTTTTAAATAGCCTTATTATAACTTTACTGTAACATAAAATATCACTAATATAAAAAATAAACAAAAAATTTCTAACCCGCTGTTGGTGATGTATTTGTCTGTGACACCGGGTAATAAAATTAATATTTTTTACACCGTGCATTGAGTTGCATTGCTATTTCGAGTAGCTATCTTATTTCATGCTCGTCTAATTCGCATCAGGGACATGGGCATACATTACAGGTTTTAGGGATAATCCGGTCCGTGAGATCGGGGTCAGCGGCGGCATCAGTCAAATTCAAATCGCCTATTGAGGGTTAAGATGGCTTTCTGAGCGAAACAATCTGCCGCTGCTACGCCCGCTGCTACTAACGACGGCGTAATTATCTTACCGTACTCGGTGCAAATTGAATTTGCACCAAGTATAGGCACCTAATTTAATGTTTTCTGCTACCAAAAAATCTTCTCATTCTAGTCGACACGCTAAACCAGCATTAAGTCGATAAAACGGATTTAATTTACATTCATTTTCACAACTTTTTACGCTAGAACTCCAGGATTGGGAGACTTGTGCATTTTTGTACATGTTATGTTTTTGAAGGAATACAATTTTATATTCGAATTATAAATTTATTTCATATTGTGGCGGTACTTTCGTGTTCGATTAATTTTCACCAGATTATTTACAATTTGTTTTTCCCACTGTTAACAATTTCCTGTTCCCACGCTAAATTATTTTCACAATAAGTAGAAATTAATTTTCCTCGTCTTTCTGAAGCGTTACATTTTCCGACATGTTCTTATCTGTAGTTTTTGATTTTGCTGCTGTCATACCCAATATTACATTTCGCAATAGATGGTTATCTATTTCGAAATGTAATATTGGGTATGACTGTTCCACTACTGGGTTCGGGACTTCACTCACAATGTGAGGGGCAGAGGCACATAGTCCAACACGCTGGCCAAGAGCGGATTGGTGTACAATATCAAGTAGGTATAGGAAGTTTTAAATAGGTAAATGCTTAATCCATCTCAAAATTTACTCTCGTCTATTTCAGTTCCTTATCTCTTGGTACGGTGTCTTTATCATATACTCCTTTGTACACCTTTTGTGTGTCGGTATTATTTATCTTTTTCATCTTGATTCAATGGAAAAGTGTACGCCGTCTTTGTATTTAATGTTTTATACATTTCACATAAACGGAAATACGGTGATAGCCTAGTGGATAATAATTCAGCCTTCTACTCGGGGCGTCCGGATTTGAATCCCAGGACGCGCACTTCTAACTTTTCGAAGTTATGTGTTTTAACTATTTAACGCTTAACCACCTAGCGTCGGTTATAGCGACTCCAGCGTTGTATTTGTTTCGAATATATCCGTCATGACGCGATCCGTGTGTTTGTAACTCCATGTACCTTTCTCCCTATCCTGCCAGTACACACTCTGATCTCGAGGAAGACACAGGTGCGCACGTTTCGCAAAAATAGGTAATTATACATATTTTGCATGCGGTCGTAGTGACCGATGTGAGGTTAGACGAGTAAATTCCTATGTTAAAAGTCCTTGAAAATATTACAGGTAATTCGGAACCTTTTTCGGAAAGTCGAACAAAAATCCTATTTATAATCTGAAAAACAGCGATTAGTAACTGCATAATACTTAATAGTATTTTAACTAAAATAAAGGCATGTAATATAATTTTGAGCGTTGAACATTCTATAGATTTCAACGTACCAAGGGTAAACGTTATTTCAAATCGTAAATCAAATGTTGATTCGGCAAAATAAACGTTTAATGTACCGAATAAATAAACAGGAGTATTATCTCCAGAAAACCAAACCGTAATTACGCTACACTCCTGTGAGGTTCTCGGCGTGCCAGATTAGAGGTAATTAAGTCAGGGAGTGCAAGCGAGCTCCATTATATGGGATAATGAGGTGTCCAGTCAGCTCTTGTAATATGTAAATTGAATCTTCTGTTTTCCTCCCAAAGGGTCACTAGTTTTGTTCAACGCCCGTTGCTGAATGTTTTGAATAATGAAAAACGAACAGACTGCTTTATTTGGAAATTGCAGAGTAAAACAGAACTGGGATTGCATGCAGATTGTGAAATTCAACGGTGTAAAAAATTTTGCGGCGGTGTTATGTTGAGTTTTTTTAATTTTAAAATATGACACGACCAATGTTTAGGGAATGTAAATAGGAATGTAAAAAGCAAGACACAATCAGGGTTTAAAAGCTTTTAATAGGCCTCTGTCAATGTGCGTCAATCTGATTGATTAGTCTTCTGAATTCATGGACATCCACTGGATTCCGCTCTATTCGAGGATCTCTCTTCCTCAACGGTTATAGGGACTTACAATTATGTAGCAAGCCCATTTGAGCTAAGTAGTGAATTGTATCGATTATTTTAGTTTGTCTACGGGTTTAATTTCTGATTCGATTACGTAGAGAAATATCGAAAAATTAATTAACTATTTTTTATTGAATAGGTCTAGGGTTAAAATTCGGTGCGCTCCTGTAATTTTCGAATTTATGTATGTGTACTGGTTGACCCGGCAGAGTTGTCGTGCTAAATTAATTAAAATGTTTTGAATCAGCTGTGCCCACGAATCTTATGTACGGAATTTGTTTCTTCAAATAGCTACAGAATTGTTAATGTAAACTTTTGGCTGTATATATGTCGATTTAATATCAAACGTATTTTATAAACAATATATCAAATCGGATCAGTCTTGTCTGAGATAAACACGCACGTACGCAGAGACAACCAGTCAAAACTTCTAAAAATCTGCGTTCTCTTATCTAATATAAACCTCCAGTAAAAGTTTTTTTCATGAATGCGTACTTTCATAGATTTGCTGAAACGAATGACATTATTTATTTGCTGTCATACCTATTAATGTATTTTCGTAGAAAGATACTAATGGTAGCTTCATAAGCAGGAATTCAGGTTCATCGTGGACCAACACTGTGACACGAAATTTCTATAATATTAAGATTAGAAGATAATTATCACTTGCCGAATGAAGGAATGAGGAAATCTGCACGCTTCAGAGTTGCAATAAAATTCTCAAAGTTGTGCGTAGTCTTTGGATCTACAATTGGCCAGCGTGGTAGACTGTAAACTATGTCCTATATCCCCTATATTTTTAGAGGAGAATTAACCCGAGCAGTTGAAAAATTCTGGGTTACAGTAACAATTATGTAGATCTGATTTAAAATATTTCACCAACTTAGAGCGGGATTTCATGAATAACATACGAAACACGAAAAGAATTTCTCTTTTTAACCGAATTTACAGTCCATGAAAACAGTTCGCCGAACATTTTTTTCGAATCAGACTCAAAGATGAATGAGTAATTTCTATAGAATTTAAAATAGCCTACAGCGCCATCTATTTCTATATTAAAAAATACATGTATTAAAAAAATCTTAAATGAATAACAAACTGAAATATAATACTTAAAAATCATATTAAATCTCTAGACGTACCTTAATATCAATAATATTCAATAATTGTAAATGTTTTCGCGCCAATAATGACATTCTTTATAATCTTTTTTTTTTAATCGTGACACAAGCGCGTCCATTATTCCCGCGCGTTGTTTATCACATATCGTCTCTCTCTTTCCTGCAAGCGCTCTTTTCATATGTCGTTCTCTGTCACTAGGATGCAGTGAAGAAGCTTCACGCCAGAGTTCCTCCACGTTTCCCGCCGAGTTTGAATGTTAGATACGACCGCGTTTTGCAATCAATTACAAAATTAAGAGCTCGTGCCCGCGAGTGTACATAACGTAATAACGCATTAATGAATACAGAATAAGTGACGATTAACAGTTTGTGCCTTTGAGGAATCAAAAGAAGATTCGAACGAGAATGATCGGAGTGCTCAAGAAGAGCCTGCGGATATACCAGGTCAGTGCGTTTGCCCAACCAATCACAAGTTTTCCTTTCATATCTTTCGGAAAATGATAGTCCATTTTAATAATATAATAGTTAATTTATAATATATTATAATAATATTATAATATATTATGATAATTTACCATACAACCGCTTACCGCTACCAGCACACCTAGCCTTACACAAACATTCTCACGACTACTGTGTTGGCAGCTATCCATATTACTATCTTAACAAATTGTAGATGGTGAGAATATTAAAAAGTACTAACATAGAAAATAAGAATTTGTAATACAACACAACATAAAACATACGTAAGTCCTTGTTACTTGAAATAGAAATTATTATTAAAATGTATAATGTATCTTCATTATTCACAAACATATTTTACTTTCATTGACAATAATAAAAAAAATGACTATTGGCCGGTAAAGGTCAATCTACTACTAAATCGGATATTGAATCTACTTTAATAATATATACCTCATAAAATCCGTATGAACGCAATTTTTTTTTTAAAGTTATTATTTAAAATTAAAGTTATTTAAGTTCTTCGTTTCTTCTTCATAGCAATACTTACACTATAGTAAACATACCAACTTTCATTTTACTATACATTAATGTACATCAACATCTTATTTAGGCAAATATTAATAAATATTTTTGGATAACTCACACGCAGCCATCTGACCCCAAATTAAGCGTTAGCTTGTACTATCGTGATCATAGAACTGATAAACATACATATATAGTTTTAAGTATATACTTATATACATATCTACACCCAGACACACAGAACAAACATTTCTGCTCATGACAAAAAAGTTTTACCTGGGTGGGAATCGAACCCACGACCTTCGGTGTAGCAGTCAGGTTCACTAACCACTAGACTAACCGGCCTGTCATACAGTTTTTGTCTATATCATTTTTGGATGAAGTGAAATATTCGGATCTATTGGAAAGCTCAATTCAATGGTAAATCGATAATAGAAAGCTTTTTAAAGGATCTCAGCCCAGTGACCTGGTATTTTAAAATTGTACTCACTTGGAATACAATACCTGTAGAAAAATGTCATGCAATTTCGACCGCAATCCGATCCTATGGTCGAAAAGAATTGCGCGGCTGTCGGCAAACGAAACATTCCTGCATTCCAGTCGCCATGTTGTGACACGCTTACGTAGAAACTTCACACGAATACGAAAAATTGGGGCGAAAATAATATGAAACATTCGTGTTATTATCACGCCGAACCGCAAATAACTTTTATTTCGGAATCTATTTCAATATCTAAGATATTAGACATAGAAAATGCCTCTTATATAATTGTTAGGTCAAATATATGTATTGTGTTTTATATTACATTTTTTTGCGCTCATACGCAGTACCCTTTGATTCAAAATACTTTCTAAATATAAAGATAAATGTACAGTTTTTTTTTACATTTAAACCTAAGCATTCCACTGGAGAGACTGAAGAAGGGAGAGAGAAAAATTTACGTTCATAAGTGTATTAAATACCTACGTGAAATAAATGATTTTTGACGTTTTGACTATAATTAATGTATGCTGGTATATAGAAAAAGTCTTTTTTTAAGTAAAATTTTACCTTTACGATAAAATAGTATCTAAGATTATAAATATGAAATAAATATCTTTATAATATTGTCTTACGACGTAAATAAGAAATCCTGAAAGATTATTTTGTTTGTTTTTGTCGAATAGGCTCCAAATCTACTGGACTGATTAAAAAAATCTTCCACTGTGGTATATTAGAAGTAACATAGGCTATATGTCATTCCGGTAAATAAATAGGATTTTTCCTGGTAAACGAATTTGCGATTAAAGGAGTCCAATGAAAGCGTTTTAGGAACTCTGTTTCAACGGTAAGTGATTCATATATCGTATCGTATATGAGTTGTATATAAAAGTAGACCTTAAAAATGCCTACATAAAAGTCAACAGCGTACATATGTATATCTATAAGCGTATAACTTTTATATTTTCGCCACAATAAACACTTCTGTGTAAAAAAGTAATACCACGCGGGCAACGCCGGTAGCTGCTAGTATATTATATTACCTATGTAAAATTTTTAAAATAAAACAATGAGTTATTTTGATGACTAGATATGACGTAATTTTCTGAACTGTCATTGTACTTATGGATAAGTATGAGCAGTAATGGCATAACAGGTTGATCGTTGGTTCCTCGGATAGCAAATCCTGGGATCAAATCTTTCGGGCACCTGTAATTTAAAAAAAAAATGTCTATAACAGTCACAGTTAATGCTGAGAGCCAACCAACCAACGGTCTACCAAAACATAAAATGGTAATGCAAATCCCAAGGCCCCAAAACAGGACAGCACTTTGCCAAATTGAACAATTTTATCACCAGAAGTGCAATCTGGGAGTAAATTAACGAAAGTGCATCAAAATTCTACTCAAGTTTTCCTAAATGCAGCAACTGGGTCTAGTTTGGTACAAAGAACATGCGGGCCAGTCCGCTACAGAAGTGCTGGGTTTGATTTATTTTCAATTGAAGGTATTCGTTCAATCGCACAGGAATACGGAATATTTGTACCTTAGATTCCTTTATATGGCATTTTACGTCTGTATCGTTAGCGTTTGTAAATTCCTTGATGTCTCTTAGGATCTAAATGTATTTTTTTTCATGTTTTGGTAGTAGCGTACATAAGCGGGTTCGATCGTAGGCCATCGAAGAATTTACGCAAGCGGGCGCGGTCGGTTGGATGGATGTCCGCTAATGGCAAAGATTCTGCGAGCGCTTCCGTGCTTCGGAGGGCACGTCAAGCTGCCGGTCCCTGTTGTTATCATTAGACAATCGTTAAGCCACGCCGGAGGCCTTCAAATGGCATTAAACCTTCCGACGTTTAGGCAGACACCCTTCCACCAATCTACATTAGAGTAGCGTGGTGCAGTATGCTCTAGTAAGTAGTGCTCAGTAGTCGGCTATAAACGGGTTGAAGCCAAAGTGCGAAATGAGATAAGTATGTACCAAAGTGATAGAGTTTCAGAGATTTATTATACAAACAGTTGAGGCGACCGTTTCGAGTAATCGGTATTGGTACTGTTTTACTTAACTGTAGATGTTGGATCAAGTTATTATGGAATTAACTATAATATTTTACACTAGATGGCGATACCTGGCTTACTAGAATTTACTATGAATTTTAACTTTAGCTATATACTAGTTTCTTCTCGCGACTTCGCTCTAACAAGTTACCTATGTGTTATCCCAGATTATAGTCTATAAATTTGTCTATCAAGTTTCATTTGAATGCATTTGGCAGTTAGTGGTTTATCTTTACGACAAATTTCATCTTAATCCGTTCAACGGTTAGCGCGTGAAGGAAAGACAAACACCCAAACATCTTTACAATCTTCCATATGTACATATAATATATGTACGTATTACTAGGATTTTTGTATAACTGATATCCAAGGACGGCCTAAACAGGCTAGTTAGTTACAGATGCTACCTATCTGTAACTAACCCGCCTTTTCGTTAGCTACTTACATAAAAATTCTATTTGCGTATACATAAGCCATGGTAATATAAATATCTAAAATGCCAATCTTCAAGATTTCATCTCATTTGATGTGGGTAAAGAATTGTCAAGTCTTCTAGATTCAATGACATTCGAACCCTAAAAGGCATTTCATGTCTCCCATAGCGCGCGTGACATTCGAGGCTCAACAGGCGCCTAACATTTACATGTGAAAGAGCTACTCGCCTTATAAAAAGGTTCATTTAAAAAAAGTAGTTTTTAAGATTTTTTTCCTTACGTTTTGTCGCTTGAAAAGGATAAAATCGCCTAACAGGAAGGATTTTGAAGTACCGTGCAAAGATAACTGTAAAAAACACTCCGGGAGTGCCTACAGAAGATAGAAGTTGTACATTAGGTGTAATTTTTAATCGATAGGAAATATTTAATTGTGCAGGGAATACTTTAAATTTTTATTTTTGCATGAGGACTTTATACCTAAGCAAGTCTTGGTATGGGTATTCTTTTTCAACTTCCCGCTTTTCCTGTCAGGAGACACTAAAAGATGTTCGATACTTGGGTCTATCACGAGCTCGATAAGTGTAAATATAAGTAGTCTGATAAGCATATACTAGCTGTACCCAGCGCGTGTTGCTACGCGACTCATCTACCATGTACCCGATCGACATAATTTTGTTGCCAAAATCTTCACCAGAGAAATCTGAATGACGTTGCCTAAGACAGCAGTGATATGTCCTTTATATATATATATATATTTATATACTAATATATAAAAGGAATCTGGAATAAAAGGACATATATATATACATATATACAGCCTTGGCCAAAAGTATTAGGCACCCTATAAATTACTGCAAAATTACATGTTCAGGGAGAAAAAAAAGT
>DWJZ01002659.1:0-18906 GCA_018249125.1 Asbolis capucinus
AACTCCTCACCGGTTCACGATACCGTTTAGGGTTTTTTTCTATGTTCGTATTAGAGCTCTGGAATTAAAATTAGTGATTTTAAATATTTTAATTAACCTTGTTTTTTGCTGAAAATGGATTGTGCTGACAACTATAATATAAAATATCGTATGAAGTGTACAAACGAAAGAAATATATTTTTTAATAAACATTGTATGGAGCTGCTTGAAGAATATCTCTAGAATCCCAAGGTCTTCCGTTATCTCATGCACACAGATATAGTATTATATATTTGTAGTTTTTTTACATCGTATTGCACCACTTGCTGATTTAAAAAAAGAACGACAAAGTTATGAAATTAAAAAAAGTCAGGTGATTTTTTTAATGACAATATACTTTCATGGCCAGTCTAATTTACAGTATTACTTTTATGTACAAACAGAAGTTAGTTACATTACAATGTTTTTTACCTTAAGTAAGTTAGCGCTTGAATTCGATCCCACCTGATGGTAGGTGGCAATGTAGTCTTTGATGGTAAAGCGCGCTAACTTAGTAGAAGCACTCTTGACCTGAACACTTACATTGTAATTGAATGGGAACACCGACGCGGGCAACTAATATTATTTAAGTTATTTTTATTTAAGTCAATTAGTACTAGCTAATTGATACTGTGAACTTTTTGCAACAAAAAAGAGCAAATACCAATTAAGTAGCACGATTGTCGCGCACGTAATACGATTTCGCGATTTACGAGCGATTATCGCACAATTTTCGCTATCGCTTTCCCTTTGCAAGATACGTATTAAACCTGCCGACCTCAACAATGGGACAATTATGGCTTGCAATGTTCCAAAACTTAAGAATTGTGTTACGAAATTCCTTAAAACGAAAAATGTTCTCAACAAAGGCCCTTCATAGTTTAAACAACGCATTTTTATTACTAGTATGTCACGAATGAAGCATGTCAGACGATAGCCGATGTCCCAGTACTTGACTGCGTGGGGACTTCACCGGTTTAGCAAGCAATAACATTAGAATAAAGTGTTCGCAATTTCCATAAATTAGTAAAAGCTGTGATAGCCTAGTGGTTAAGAATTCGGCCTTCTACGCCAGATGCCGGGTTCGAATCCCAGGTCGCGCACATGAGAATTATCGGAGTTATTTGCGTATTAAGCATTTAAATGTCACTCGCTATAACGGTGAAGGAAAACGTGAGGAAACCTGCATGCCATGCCATGCACGTGCCCAATACTGGGCTGTAATGGGTTGAGATGAAGTAAACTCAGAACTCTTTTATTTTCCCTATATCCATTCGTCTGCTCGTGACATCTATGACACATTATATTTCTAACGACACAATGTCTTAGCATAAACACGTAAAATTTCTTGGTCTCATATGGCTTCATTATAGGGGTCATCTGCTCATTTGTCGGTTATATAAAAAGACAAAATTAACGAATCGGGAGTAAATTTAACATTGGGCACTTAATTTTGATTTTAAAATTTAAAGTTTGACTAAACTACGGCAGGTTTATACCGTTGTTTCCATTAGTACGAACTTTATATCTTAAAAAAATTATGGCAGTGTCACAGTATTGTTATAAAACTAATACATTAGATATTTAACATAAGGTGGGCCGTAACACCTTCCAAATTCACAATACGCGAGTTTATACACGGTGACAATTCGATTAGGAATTTTTTATAACAAACGGTTGCCTAGCAACCTGTGACAAACAACAGAGTTCAACTTTTTTTACTTTTGTCAGTTGTTGACTCTTTTGTACCATTACATTTTTAAATACTTTTAATTGCAAATCATGCTATTTGCCCGGTGACAAATGCATTAATCGGATTAAAACGAAAATCAATAAATTATAAAAGTATAAAACAATACTTCAATAGGTTAAAAGGTTGTTAACTCCTTCGTAAAATTAAGGATGTCAGAGTATGAATTTGTGAATGATGTTGTGTGTTCTAATTTTTGTGTGACTGATATGGCTGTATTTATTTTAGTTTGTACTTGTTCTTTGATCAATACTTAGTTTAATAACTAATTCTCAAAAATGTAATGTGTAGTTTAGTGGAAAAAACCTGATTTATATAAGTTGGTGAAAACCTTACAAAAGATTTTTTATGGTTTGTTTTCATTTATTCCGGATCGAAGTTGCACCAAGTATATTAAAAATAACGTAAATAGTAAATTTAAAGTATTGTTTTCACACAAAAGTTGTTTACAAGATTTGCATAGATCAGAAAAACTGACTAAGTATACATAATAGATTTTTTCACTTAGTTTCAAAACTACCAGACGGAGTGTAATTAAAATATCATGAAAGGCTGGAGGGGGTTGTTTGTGGAGAAACTCGACTTAATTAGCGAGAAACGTTATTCAAGTGCGTTTCAAGAACTTTTCTGTTAACCAAATAGTGGTGGCATGGAAAAATAATTGTCGCAGAAATGTACATAATTGTGGAAATTCACTTGCTTGATAAATATTTTTCAAGATTTTATACTGCCACTTTCTTGTTAAATCTGTTTCGGGAACTGCCGCACTCAAAGTCGATAATGTTCACTTGATATTGCTGGTGTATCTGGGGTCAGTTGCTGTTTTATTGATCCCAGTTGCTTTGGCAATGTACCTCTTCCCTTGTTTCTTTCTCTTCCCCGCGTATGCGATTCTATTACTTCTTCCCAGGCAGTCAACACGTTAGTAACACATCAGTCTTACCATCACATGGCCTGCTCGTTTGCCTGCTTAAAACACAAAAAAAAAAGCTTGTAATTAAGAGCGATAGTGAGAAATGCTATCCTTAATGATGAACTGAGATGATCCTAGTGAATAAAGAACTCCTTTGACCTCTCTTGACATTCCTTGCACCCCGTTGCTTAGTCCCGGGTATCTAGACCGTAAGCTTTAAAGCGACTTCGAACCGGGACCGAACGGGACCCTTTCGAAGTCGCTGGAATTACTGCTTTGATCGGAGATAAGCAACACCGGACACAGTCAGTTATAATCTAACCCACGAATAAAACAATACCAAAAAAGCCTTATATCGCTTTCACTGCTTAAACAGGACATGGACAGTAGTGCATAGTGATGTACTACAGTTTTATAGAGAAAATCAATATCTACAAATAAATCCACGACACCATGTCTAACTGTTACAGTTATGACACAATAACTACTTTTTTCTAGTAACTGGTTCTTCAGAATGCGCAGCGGAGGCTATTTCTTAATATACTGAGTTGCAAATTCGATCTAAAAATTTTAGCATACAAATTTGTCAAGTTTGTATGAAAAGAATCCAGATCGAATTTACACAGAATCTAGATAAAAAAAAAAGAAAAAAAAACGAACTGAGTATTTCCTTTTTTGAAGTCGGTAAAAATATTAACATTACTAGCGATATAGGAAGCGTTAATTTTATCTTAAAGCGAAACATTGGCAACGCGAGTCTAGAACCAGGTCAACGATTCGTGACACGGTGTTTGTTTAGTGATTAGTTGACGAAACGATTGTGTAATACGTGAGTCTTTAGTGCTTAGTTCTATTTACCTGGTAAATATAGGTGTGATTTTACATCTTAAGTGTCTATATCGCTTTGTCCAGTTTTGTGTTTCATCAGCGGTCAAATTGTTCTTAGCTCGAGTTAAATTCAGTCGAACAAAAATACTGTTTTTAAAAACTTATTTAAATTTTTTGACGGGCCGGTTGGTCTAGTGGTTAGTGAACCTGACTACTACGCCGGAGGTCGTGGGTTTCATTCCCACCCAGGTCAAACTTTTCTGTGACGAGCAGGAATGTTTGTTCTGTGTGTCTGGGTGTAAAATAGAAATATCTATTTAAGTATGTGTTTAAAAGTATATATGTATGTTTATCAGTTGTCTGATCACCATAGCACAAGCTAACGCTTAGTTTAGGTTGAAATGGCCCCGTGTGAGTTGTCCAAAGATATTTAAAAAAAGATAAAGATATTAATTTAATTGCATGTGCATTTTAATCCCGTATATCATTGATAATAAATGAATCACGTCCACAAATTTTAAACGTAAAAAGATACATTTCAAGATTAAGTGGAAACAAATGAAAATGTTTTAAAATGGTTTTATCTTCTGTTGAAAAGAAAATATTAAACTTCATCTGATGCCAAATCTTCCGCTTTCGTATTTGAGCTGTCCTTATCAACTGGCGCAATCTTTGTTTCAGGGACAGTTGCCGGGAGCTCAGAAAGTCTTACACCAGCGTCTCGAAGCAGTGCCATCAAGGTTGCCAACGAACTAGCCAGCTAAAAAAATTAAGACACTTCAGATTACTTGGATTATATCACATGTTTTATTCGATATCCCAAGTCTAGTGTTTGGTGACTAAAAACACGGGTTTCCAAATATATTAGAAGTATTATATTACAACATAGTTTTATAAGCAACGTGAAAATGTTGTTAAACTTAGATTACTACACACTAGAAAAGTTTATATACATACATAGATAAATATTAACAAACTATTACAGGATTAAATATTTTTTTTACCTGAGGATCATGTTTATCACCTCTCAGAAGATCTGCAGTGATTCTTGCTTCTTCTATAGCTTTATCAAAGCGGCCTGCTCGAGCGTGTCTTCCAGCGAGATTTAGTCTCATCAGTGGATTTTCAGGAGACAACGCTACTGCTCGAAAATATGCTGAATCTGATCTACTGTCTCCTAAGCGTTCTAACGCCACTCCAATAAGCAATACCTATAAAATTATTTGTATCTCACCATTTCAAATGAGTTTAAATGTTAATACATTTAATAGCCGCACTTAGTCATTTAATGGTAACTGAAAGTGGTCCTTAGGTCTGGTATAGATTTTTACTAAGGATTTTAGTACAACTTAAGTAAAGGAATTTGAAGACAGCAATAAATCAAATTAATGTATAAAATACCGTGTAAGGCTGTAATGGTTGTAGAGCGGCTGCACTAGCAAGGCGACAAAACGCAGAGGCAGGTCTTTTGCATATCAATAACACTAATCCCAAGTCATGGTTGGCTCTTGCACTGAGTGGCGCTTGCCATACTGCACGCTGAAGACATGTCAGAGCCTAGAAACGTTTAGGAGAGTGTTATTCCTTGTTTCATATTTATATCTAGCTATGGTTATTAGCTTTCACCATCATATTTTAGTCTATTTTGTACACACAAATATAAACTTTCTCCACGCTCTGCACAAATTTTTTACATAAGCCTTTGGTAGTATATACATACGTAGGTCACAAAAAATTTTGCATAACTTAAAAAAACATGTTAAAACCTAAATATTATGTTTATTGCTTTTCAAAATACTTTCCTTTGCATTTTAAACATATTTTCATGCGATCGAAAAGTTTTTTAAAACAAGAGGGCCACAGATTTTAATGCATGTTATCGAGATACGTGCTGATTGAACGCTATCACTACCTCTTCGGAGCTGGTAAAAGTGAAACCTCTCATCAAATCTTTGATTTTGGGGAAAATACAGAAATTACAGGGTGCTAGGTCGGGGCTATGTGCAGGATGGGTAACGAGTTGTACTTTGTCGGAAAATAATAATGACTTTCTTTTGTTGACCGTGTGTGAAGAAGCTTTGTAATGATGTAGGAGAACGCGGCTTTTTGATCGTCTTTTGATCTTCAAGGGGAATTGTGCAGTTGGGATCCGTAGCTGAGAAGAAAAACACGATCGTTTCTTTACCAACATTTCTCGCCTGCCTCACTTTTGTTGGCCTGTTCTCATTTTCAAACACCCATTCACAAGATTGCTATGTTTTCTCGGGTTTAAAACAATAAATCCACGTTTTTTTCTCCTACGCAAATGTCATAAACAGCATCAAAATGTCCATGGTCGTACTTCAGTAGTATCTGTGTGCACGATTCCACTCGAGTCCGCATCTGCTCCGCTGTCAGTTCACGAGGGATCCAACGACAACAGTTTCCGAATTTTTAATTCTTTGTGTAAAATTTTCTGAATTTGCCTCATACCAATCCCCAATAGACCTCGAATTGTCTCATAAGTAATTCGCGGGTTTTCTTCAATTAGCCGCTTAACAGTAGACATATTATTTTCGTTGACGTCAGTTGAAGGCTGCCCTTCACGAAATTCGTTATGTAAAGATACCCGATCTCTCTCAAATTCAGCACACCATCGACTCACGGTGCTCAAACAAGGTGCTTCTCTCCCAAAGCATTTTGAAGCCGAGCTGCACAGTCTTACGCGGAGAGAGAAGTTTTAAAATCATAAGAAATCATCGCTCTAAAATCTTTTCGACTTAATTCTATTTTCATTGCGTACGTAGAATTTTGATGTGTGATGAAAAACAATTGACAAATGATTTCCGGCCAATTTTTTATTTTTATTACCAAGACGGTTGTTTTAAAAAATATAACATTCGAAATTCAAATAGTTTCGATAAGCGAGAAGTGCAAAAGTGTGCCCCATGTACATATATATAACTATAACTCGAGAATAAATATTCATCTGTCATATTACCGGCCGGGAATTAATATGGATGCCTGGCTTTGTAGGTTGGATTACTATCAATTATTTCAATGGCCGATGAGCTACATACTCACAGCTATAAATTTTTTTTTTGCTAATAAGGCCAATCCTAGATTGGCATATGCAGCCACACATGTTGGGTGTACTGACAGTGCTGCTTTGAGCCTCCCGAGTCCAGCGTCGATATCCTTATGCTGCAACATCATTGCTGCAAGAGCCAGTGCTGCAGCATGCTGAGTTGGTTGTTGAGACAGAGCAGCCCCGAGGAGTTGAAAGGCACGACGAGGGTCGCCAGCACGGAGGTATAAAGCACCAGCTGCTGCTAGGGTGTCTGCACCACACGCGTGAATTCTACATCAAAATTTTTTTTATTATTAAGTTAACTGACGTTTTCTTATTATTAAATGAAGACCAAGTTATTAAACAATTTTATAGCATTACTCACGATAATGTGTGATCATAAGCCGTCAAGGCACCCTCGACGTCGTCATAAGCTAGAAGTAGCTTGGCTAGGAATGCTCCGGCCTGTTCCCCACCCCCTGCCTGGACCGCCGCCTTCGCCCATTCAACTCCATGTTCAATATCGCCGAGGCTCCAAGCACATTTCGCTTAAATAAGTGATTAAATAGTAATATATAAAAAAGTCTAATTATATATATACAGATACATTATATTTTACCTAAAGCACAATATATTTCGGGATCCGGAAATTTTGATAACTTATCAGCTTCCAAATAAGCTTCAAGGGATAGCTGGAAACGATTTTGATAAAACCTATAAGGCAAATCAGAATAATTAAATAAAATAATTATTCGTAAAACATATGTTAAGTAAATAAGAAAGTTTTTGTAAATAACCATTCAGTATTGCTGGTGTCATGAAAACCGTGAACATAGATATAAACTTTCCGCAACCCTAAAAGTAACATGTATTGCAAGTCACAATAAAGTCGCTTGTTCAACCGAGAATCGAACCTGTGATCCGGTGTTCATCAGTCATGACCAACATTTGAACAAATCACCTTCATCTTTTATCAGTAACTTTTGCCTCAACACATATTTTCCAGCGAAAGATTATTAAATATTACTCACAAACATTTCGCAACCTGCTTTAAGGGCTCCGGGTCTTGAGGCTGGAGTCTGATACAGCTGTGGAATTTATCAAGTGCTTCCTGGTATCGTCCAGCATCAAACAGTACGGAACCCTAAAAGAAAATTATACATCCTTTTAAACATCATATTGTAACTGCAAATTATGTATTTGCAATAATAAAAATTAAATAAAAAAGGTGAATGAAATTCGAAAGTATTTAGATTTTTTTCTCGGAATACCTTAATAAAATGTGCATATCTGTGAGTATTATCTGACTGTATTTGAAGTTCATCAGCCAAGTTTAGACACGCTGCATGTTCCCCTCTAACGTAGCGTACATGTAGTAGCCAGTTACGTGATCCGCGGTGAAATTCTGAAACATAGAAAATAATTTTTTTGGCCAATTTAGTTCTGTATGTGTAGGTACCTACATTTGCAGGGTGGAACAGATAACTATTTTTGACGCATTGTAATAACCAAATAAAAACTATGGAAATGTGTTATGACATTAAATTCACCTTCATTTGTTTTGTCACTAATAATGGATCGTTTAGGCATCGTAAGTTTGCTTTGTTGCGATTATTGGGTTATGTAAACTTTTCAAATCCTAACTCTTAAGTTTGAAGTTAGTAACCGTAGCAACGGAATTAAGATATATTTATTAGTAGGTATATACATGGGAACAGAATAGCCATAATTATTTTGTAATTGAGGTAAAAGCAGCTTTGAAATGTAATAAATATTTTTTTTGTATCTAAAATGTAAGATTAATGTTTTCCATTCATTATAATCTGTGATAAAGACACACCCTAAATCGCACAATGATCAATGGGATAGAGTATGATTTCTAAACGTTACGTAATTTGTCACATTTTGCAATGACAGTACGATTGAAAAAAGCATGACAATCCAAAATTGGACAATTTGTTGTCAGTGAATGAATTTAATTTAATCAGTAGGTATACGGTAAAAGAAAAATAATATTGTAAATAAAAAATTTTACGTGTAAACCAATAAAACAGCTGTTATAATCTGCCTTACGTGAACCGATAGGAAAAGCCCAGAATATCAAATTAAACCGACAATGGAAGATACTGCTCGTCTAGCTCAAATTGAAATGAGCGTAAATAATGATAATGCTTTCGAAAATCTCCTGAAAGAACTTTTACAATTAATAAACCATATATTAGAAAATCCTCACGATCGTAATTTCCGTAAATTAAAGAGCGATGTTCTGAAGCCTTTACTGAAATACGAGGATTTTTGTGCGTACCTAAAATACATAGGATTTGAGTTGGTAAGTTAGATTATTAATTCATGTTTCAGGTTTTAAGATAACAATAATTATATCCTTTTACTAGTGTGCTCTTGGCTCCTTAGACAAATGTACATACAGTAAGCAGGATAGAGTGTGAATTGATACAAATATAAAAATTATGTTTTTCAGTGACAAAAGTTATCAAGAGTATTTTTATATCTGGTATAAAATTTGTTTTAGCAAACTGATGAATATGTGTTCCCTCAAGAACAGACACTATCCAAATTAAAGTCAGCACAGACTGCTATTGAAAAAAAAATCATTTACTGCTATGGACCAGAACGGTGCACATACCCTAAGTCACTAGTTAGGCCCCGAAAAAAGATAAGCCAACTAAAACCAGCAAATATATTGGTAAGATTTTTAATGTTACACACAGCTTAAACTTTTGTTTAATGATGATAATGATTGTGCTTTGGTTTTAGAATAAAAAATGCTTTGTTTGTAATGACAACTACTTAATTTAATTATTGCTAAATTCCTTATACACCTGAAACACTAATAGTAAGCATAATATAATATAGCCTTATCACGTTAAACAATTTCCTTCAGATTTCTTTATATTTTCACATCATAAACTATTCATTTTAAAACCCAAAACTATGTCTATATCTTAACAAATCTAATACATGTTGTTGATTCTCTTACACTTACTTGTTACTCCACATTTGAACATGAAATCCTTTTATGATATTTATATACTAAAACTAATTACATTTTGTTATTAACAGACAACAACCAATGACTTCCTTAAGACCATACAGACATTGTTTAACAATGTGTTGGAGTATGAAGATGAAGAGTTACAGGAGTTGGCCCGGTCTCACATTCCTCTCACGCAACTGCAGGTACGGGCTTGTGAGAGAATAAGAGAACATCAGAAAAAGATCAAGACAGGTGTGAAGTTTTTTAAGATTACATAGCTTTTAGTTTAACAGTTAGAATATGTGATCATTTCAAATACTAACTAAAACTTTATGATATTTGCTCTAGTGTCGAAGCATGTAAATAAAAGTAAAATTGTTCCTATGAATAAAATTTTGCAAAATACCTATAAAAACTAGTTTTATCTGGTGATTTACGAGTGTGGTGCTTACTAAAATTTATTATTTATCAGTTTAATAATATCTTAATTTGATATGTGTAATTCCTCTTACATCACTTCAGTATTGCTTGGGGGTATTTGAATGGACAAATCATTTTTAGTTTTGAACTAACATAATTAAAAGAAAGACAAAATATAGGTGACTTAGTACTGTGACCAAGAAAAAGCCAATTATTTTATTTTTCAATGGGCTTTGCAGGTGCAGCAACTGGTGAAGACTTAACATTTGAGTTAGCTTTGCTGGCCGAATTGGTGAGCTGGTTTAAGCACAGATTCTTCACATGGGTGGATCAGCCTTCCTGCACATCCTGTGGCGGTACCACACGGCCTGTCGGCAGGTTCACTCGTGTTGTGGAAGGAGAGACTTGCCGTGTGGAGGTATGGTTCCATATATTGATAAACCATTAATGGCACACTCCACTTACAATGACTGCCATGTAAAGACAACAGTAGGAATCAATTGATTAAATATTCCTCCAAAGTACGGAATGTGATTTAAATAACTCAGTCTCGACATAGGCATATTTATCTAGGTTTTGCCCCAGGGGCAGGGATTATTATTTTTGTATGACCGCTAGTGGCGACACATTGGTGACCATTAATGGCAAAAATTTCATAAGTGCTTTCGTGCTTCAGAGGACACACTAGGTTTAGCTTCTAACCCCTCCACTAAATCGCGTTAGAGCAGCGTGTTTGAGTATAGGCTTGACCTCATGCAGAGAGACCGCCATAGTATCTGAATCGCCATCAGTAGTGAGCCATAAATGGGTTGAACATTTGTTTCTCCCTCTCTTTTTACTTTAGGGCTTATCAAAGAAATATCTTAAATTTTCTTATGTATTTTCAATGTTATGAAGGATATAGGTACATTGTATCGTTTGTGTTTGACTTACGTGAGCTATAGGTTACTAACACGAAATAAATGCTTTTCATTTCATGTCATTGCTCAGGATTACAGCTGTACGGTGTGTGAAGGAGGCGCGTCGTTCCCGCGTCACCAAAACCCGCGCGTGTTGCTGCGCACGCGCCGCGGCCGCTGCGGCGAGTACGCTAACTGCTTCGCGCTACTGTGTCGCGCCCTCGGATACGACACCAGATACGTCTATGACACCACTGACCATGTGTGGTGTGAGGTCAGTACTGGATGTTTTCGGATTCAAATAGTTTGTTACGTCTTAGTAACATATAGTTCATTCGCAAGAAAGAAACTAAGAATGATATAAATATTAATAAAAGAAAGAAACGATTATTGCCTAATGGCTCGAAAATAATGCCTAATGATCATCAACTTTAAATAAGAAATAATTAAACCTTATATGACATTAGAGTAAGAAAAAAAAAATAAACAAATAATACTATTACAGAAGTTATTCTCTAAATAAATCTGAACTCGTAGCAAAGCGAGTCATTTCCTTGCATCCTTGTTTTTACTTGTCATTCACTATATTTTGTACTTATAGTAACTGTGCAATCTTTATATCAGTTCTTCTAGAACCAGCCTTATTTGTGGTAACTGACGATTATTGGTTATTTTACTTGTTTAGTTAGGAAAGTTTTAAATTCTCCCTGTTATGATTTGACATATAGAGACAACCACCTGTCACAACATGTACACCACCACCACGAACTCAGCGGACGTTTGTAACGGAAAAAAAACAGGCTGCCCTGTGACAAAAGGATAGGCATCCTTATAACGGAGTCACGTCGACACGGAATATACGGAATCCACTAAACTGTCCAGGTGTTCGATTACGCCAGCTACACTACACGTCTACCTGTGTGAGGTGCGCATGGACACGTCCCTCCTGTACTCCCAGGACGGATACTCTTATAAGGGGATCCCGTCGATACCGAATATGTACGAAACCCACTAAACTGCGTTCCAGGTGTTCGACTACGCCAGCTACAGCTGGGTGCACGTGGACCCGTGCGAGGCGAGAGTGGACGCGCCGCTGTTGTACTCCCACGGCTGGAACAAACGCCTGTCATATGTCGTTGCGGTGTCGTGTGATGATCTGCAGGACGTCACTTGGAGGTACACGACGCAGCATAAAGAGGTAGGCCCTACTTATCTATCTGTCTATCTATCTACTATCTGTCGTTCGGTTTGTGTAGGGTTCAGGATGTAATGTACCACGCTAGCTAACTTACTTAATACTTCTTCTAGAACAAAATTGGGAACTGTCAAGAGTGTGTTTCCATATAATATTTACCTTCACCAGAAAAAATGATATTTAATTTTTACACTTATTCGATCCCAGGCTATCCCTTTCGAGAGACCAATATTCAAACAGTTGGGCCATTATTGATCAATGTAAATAGTACTAATTTCAATTGGAAAAAAAACCTTTTTCCAACCATATTGTTTTTATTTTCATATTAACTCCACACTTTCCATTAATTCCTAAATTCCTTCATTGATGGTTTTCCTTCATTATTTCATTCATTTGCGGTGCAGGTGTTGACGCGGCGTAACCTCTGTTCCGAGTGGGAGCTGGTGGATGTTATCCTCCAGCTGCGAGCTCACCGGCAAGCGCAGGTGTCGAGCGCGCGCCGGCGGCACCTTGCTGAACGTGTGTTGCGAGAGCTGGTGCAGCTGCAGGTTGAGAGGTACACCTGGAACTAAAGGTGGCCAATTAGCTTTGTAGCCTATGTTATAAGACATCTAATATCTTATTTTGTTAACCACAAAACACTCCTCAATTTACTACACTTTTGCAAATGTTGAGGTTTTATTTTAATTAATTATATATCACTTATAATAGCAGTAACTTTCTGGCGTTACAGCGTTTGCACTGCACAACGACTTTATTCGAATGAGGTCTTGTTTGAGCCAAGGTTCGACTTTATAGAACGGAGTTAAGGTTATACTTGCAACATGCTGCTTTGGAACAGAGAAAGGCAGCGCTGCCTGATACATACTAGGACGGTCAGGATATACTATATCTTATAGAAATGGTTGTTTATTGTCATGGTTCCAGGAAGCCTGAGGAGTATGAGTCACAGGGCCGTCTGTCCGGCTCCCTGGCGTGGAGACGGGAGCGAGGGGAAGCCGGCCAGGGATATGTCTTCCAGCTTAACAAGCCTGGGAACCATGTTATCCAGTAAGGCACCTAAGTTCAAAAAAGTATTGTTAGGAGATGCTATTTTTTCACTGCTAGACTTAGGGGGTGGTGAGGGGAGACATCATAGTGTGTAGGATAAGGCTTGAGACCACCACATAGTCCAGATTAATGAACTTTACACACTTTAGAGATTTTATAGGGTAATTTTTTTTATGCAGGTCTGCAATAGATAACTTCCTATAACAAGTAGATATATAACTTTTTGAAATTAGAGGTTCGAGCCGTATTTTTAATTTGTACCTTCTATTGCCAAAGGTACATCAAGGCTACTCAACCCCTGGCCTGCGGGCTATACAATGTAGCCCGGTTTTTATAATGTTTAGGCAGGCAAACGAGCAAAGGCTCACTTGATGTTAAGTTAACCGCTGTACATAGACATTAGCAACATCAAGAACACATCAGAAATAAATGGCCCGCGCATACAAGTTTTCAGTTCTTTCTTTACGCAAATCCTGAGAGTAATTAGCTAGGGATTGTCAGTAGCTCGTCAAAATATCAACGATGGAAAACAGTAAGGACGTAATTATTTAGAGTAACTTATTAGAGTTAAGCATTATTTTAGAGTAACACGTAAGGGGCGGTAACCCCCTTATACTGAAAATAAAAAGGGCGTAACTCTTTTGAGTTACACTAAAGAGATACCCCCGTGTTACCTCGGAAAACAATATAAGCGTAACTCTTTTTTTATTATTATTTAGTATAGACATAATTTCAACAAGATAATTACAGAACGAGGTACCAAGAGTTCCACCCTTACTGGTTTCCGTCGTTGATATGATTCCTTCGTTTGGTCCGACTGTTAAAAATGTTGAACGCCTGTCCAAGACTATGATTACTGTTGTATTTACTTATAGAAGCATGTTATATAATAGGTATTATCCAAGTTCAGACGAGTATAGGGTGAGGTCGGAAGGGCAGGACGAGGAGGCGCGGAGGTTGGCGCCCTGGGCCGCGGGAGTGTTTCGCTGTGAGCGAGTCTTCCGCAAGGTGGAGACAGACTGGAAGCAGGTCTACCTGGCCCGGGAAGGTGCGTGACGTAGGTGTAATACGACGTCCAATTATTACGTAAGGCAATTTGGAAGGGAGGAGGGTCTTGTTAAAAAGTTGGCTCATAGGGGCTGTAGTGGTATTCGAACAACGCGTTGCGTTACATAGGATTTTTTTATTTTTTAACAATTTAAGCTGCTTCCTGATAGTTAAGGTTTAGGAGTAGGCAGGTCACCTAAACCTAACAACACCAGACTGGGGTGTCACTAACGTGATGCCTGCCAGTAAGGACGATATAGACCCGCACGCGGGGAACAGAAACACGAAAGAACAAAGGAAGCAGTATATTGATAAAGCGAACGGAATCAATAAATGTTCTTTGGGTAATAAGTTCATCTATTTGTAATATAAAACTAATTTAAAGAAACATATTCAACTTTCAGTTCGGTGAAATTCAACTGTTGTATTTTTAAATATTTGAACTGCATATCAACTTAAAATTAGTTAAGGCGTCTAGTCATTTCATCGGTTATTAATTACTATATAAAAAGTGAAATTCAGTAAAACCTATATAATACAATGAGTATGGTATGAACATGGTTTTGAAATGTTTCAGAAGGTGAAGATACAGGGTTGATATCGTGGAAGGTGGAAAGGGTTGGCCAACACCTGACCTGCCACACGCTGAGTATCAGAGCCACTTCAGCACTCTATGAGACTGGACAAATAGATTGGACGTTGCAATTTGATGATCACGAACCGATGGCTGTTAAACTTGGTGGTATGTAATATTATACACTAGAAATTGCCATTGCTTTACTTCAGAAGAAGAATTGTCTAGTGGTTTCTATTGTCCTTACATAAGGCACAAACATGCTAAATTTCATCCAAATTGGTCCATTGGTTTCGGAGTTGCCATACTAACTTTAACGTATGATCCCACGGGAACAAAGCAGTTCTTTTGGGTAAAAAGTAACCTATATCTATTCTCGGATTTTAAACTACGACTATGCCAAGTATCATCTAACTTTGTCACATGGTTTTTTTAACATTTTATATTACATTATATGTGATCATTATAATTTTTTAACACCTGCACAATCATTCATCAAGCGAAGTGAAGACAGTTTCTTGTGGAAATATTACTGTGTTATATGTAAGAGCTTGATATTTTATAACATTAATATTTCTAATATTACTGAGTTTGATATATACAACTTTACCATGGTGATGTCCAGATACCCCGGTCCAATACAACCGCATATTCAAATCAGTGGTGATCACGGCCAAGCTAAGCAGAGGTCTGGGCAGTGTGGCCTGGCAACATGCTCAGCTCTTCCGACAACCTTTGGACAGCAACCTACCCACCTTCGAGATCCAAGCACTTGTCAGGGGTGATGACATCGACTTAGATTAGATTAAAACTGACTAAGGCTGTATTATCAAACAGTTTGTATTAGTGGTGACCCCAAGAATTTATGTGTATAACGGCGATCCCGAGATGATCTCACTTTGATAAAAAATGCATAGTGTAACAATGCTGATTTTTTTCTTCCAAATTGTCCTATGCAATAGAATTGAATACCTAAACAAATTTTAACATTTTAGGGAATTAAAGACATTATTTTGTTTCATAATCGCTTGTATTGTTCATACGTATATTATTAAAGTTACATTCTTAAATCATATTGGCTTCAACCGATTAATCGCCCACTAATGACCATGGGTCTCTCATAATTGAAGCCTAGAGCATACTCCACAATCTCCAATGTTGATTGGTGGAGGGGTCACCCATCCTCCTACTGACACTCCTGACTTATTTGATCTCTTAGTATAGACACAAGACGAGCTACGATTACTTTGGATGAGCCATCATGGGGTAATAACCCCCCCTGGGCTGGGTGTATAGTTCGTTTTTCTCATCTGTGCAAATTTTGTAACCTAATAATTTGATGACAATGTTAGTTTTTTTATAAAACCGTCACATTACATGTTTAACACACTAACATGTTGGGCCATAACAACTCTTCAATGTTACAATATGGGAGTTTTTTAACAGTTGAAAAAAGCGGACTATAGATTAATTATTAATTTATAGATTAAATTAACTACTTTCTTTAGAACATTCCACTGTGTTCCTACCGGCCGCGAAGTAAGAATAAATAATCGCGTCTCCAGCAAATTTTGTTTTTATAGTGGAGCATTATATAAAATCCCTTTATTCCTCTATGTATATAACATCGACTTCCATTAGTAATTGTAGATTATCTATTTTCGGTACTAGTAGTGTACACCAGATATGTAGGAATTATTAAAAAAAAACAAAAGCAAAAGTCGTCTGTTTGTCTTTTATAGTCTCTGAAAGGGCAGAAGAGAAAGCACTGACGCTTTGTTAAGATTTCTCTGGTAAAGTTTGTGGCATCAAAATTATATGGATCGGATAAATGGATGATGAATTATTTTTGCAATACGCGCTAGGTACAGCTAGTATTTAATAAAAACTAATTAGCCATTAAATTAGATGACATATTTTCTCAAAAATTACAGTAAGAAATGTGAATACGCATTTGTTGACATTTGCATGAAGTTATAATCTTAAGTTAGTTGATCAGTTTTGTTTATTGTTTTAAGTCTATATTATAATTCAAACATTTAACTTTGAAATGCTTTGTAATTATAAAAAGATAATTGTTATACAAATTGTTCATATAATTGTATTTATTAATGTTGATGTTTTATAAATTTTGATTTTAATTTATATTTTTATTGACACATTTTCTATTACAGAAGTTATTACTACAATAGAAATACATTTTACGTAATAATTATGGCAACCAGGTAAGAAATAAACTCAGTTTACTATGCGAGTTGACAACAATATTTGATGAAGTCTTAATATACTAATAATTCTTAATTCTTTTTTTTTATTTTTCTAATTTTTTTAACCTACCTTATTTATTTATTGTATACAGTGTACATTTTTAAACAGCAATGCTGCTATTATCGTATAGTTTTAGTTGTCTGTGAAAAATATAAATATACAAAGATAAAATTGCTAGTGTGATACTAGGAAAACCAGTGTCAGACCAATACCTTCCTATTAAGTGTTAAATAAGTGCAACAGAAATAATATTACTTTAGTATGAATATATAATTATTATTCCATCTTTATGTATATTTTTTTCTTTTAATATCCTTAATTTTGTGTTGTACATTAGGGTAAATTTTTTTTTTGTAATTATAATAAATGAGTTTCTGATATTATCTGTCTTAACTCCAGTGAGTTAAGACAGATAACTCCAGAGTTAACTCCAGTGAGTTAAGACAGATAATATCAGCCAGTGCTATATATTCAGTATAAATACTAATTAATTTTTTCCATTCCTGTCCATTGTTGCATTTTGGAGGATGCTAGAATTAGTGCTGTTACACATGGAGAAACCAACCTGCTTCATATTTATGAATAGCCCCATTACACTACTTTCAGTTATGGGTTGTGCAATCTATGCTATCTCCACAATCACATACAACATATTTATGTTTTTTTAAACAAGAATACTGCAATAATATTAATTTACTGTATGTTATTTTCTTAGGGTTTCAAATAGTACGTAAAATGTGGTAAAAATTATGGTGATTTTTTTAAGGCATACTTTAATATATATCAGCAACATTCACCATTGACTAATTATTTTTCAATAGATTTTTATGAATGCAGTATCAGCATAGGCTTACTTATTTTAATGTGTATTAAAATGCTGTCCTATAAAAAGAACAAATATTTCATTAAAGTTTACCTACCTAAAATAAAAGGGTCGCCTAAAAGCGATTTTAAATTATTGTTCATATAAACACTTTAATTACTATTCTTTCAATGTTTCAATACTTACGGCTTCTTTTCACTGAATTTGCTTAAGTTTTAAAGTAAAATACTATTATAACATCTCCAATTTAAGATGGATGAATAAATTTCAAATATTCATCTGAAAACTATAGGTAGATATGAAAGCCGTTTCCTGCAGGAAGGCAACACAATTTAATGTTAATTTTAAAACACTACTTTGAAAAGGCACAACACTTTTAAACGCAAATTAAAAATTTGTGGCCTGTATTGTTTGTGACGTCTTTCAACAACCTTCGGTTTGTCAATGTCACATACGAATAATCTGTCAACTTTTTCAAAAACATATCTATGGTTAATCCAAAGAAAACGCTATTACATGACCTAATATTGAGGGCCCGACCGAAAAATAAGGCGTGTTTCCTATACATAGATTCAAAAAGAATGTTTACTAGTACTAACTTGTTAAGTTTCAACAAGTCTAACTTGTCTTCACGTTTCTATGTCGAAAATTATTTTCGAATCGGCGCCAATCTATAGTTAGGGCAGCGCATAAAAACCGCACGATCCACAGGATATTGGATCCGAACTCAGTCTTACAGAGATTTTGATTAACGTGAAATTCAGTTGGTATGTACAGAGTACCTAAATATGTAAACCTTGGCTTGGTTGAACGTCGTCATCGACGTCTACTCAATCTCAAAATATCAGTTAGGATCCCTGACGATTGGGTAGTGTGATAGGTAGCTGTTTCAGCTGTCATCTCTGTCTATGGTTACGGGAACGTCAAAGTATATGTTATGGCACTTCATCACTTGATATGCCAAATGTGAAATTCTCAAAAAATATGTTTATTGTTTATGTATAATACTTTTTTATTTTTAAAAGGGCATTATCGCAGTAATTTTCTTAGATGATTCAAGCTTAGGTTTAAATAATA
>DWJZ01002660.1:0-18902 GCA_018249125.1 Asbolis capucinus
GAAAAGTTTGACCTGGGTGGGAATCGAACCCACGGCCTCCGGTGTAGTAGTCAGGTTCACTAACCACTAGACCAACCAGCCTGTCATTGTATCTTAAACACAGATGATGACGCAAAAATCGAAAATCAACCATTTTGCCAATTTTACAATAAAAAGTGATAACAAGGAATCGAATTTGGGACTCAGCATGGTGGAGTTACTGGATATGTAGAGTAAATTTATTTGGTTACAAAAAACATACAAAATTTTAACCCAAAAAGCCTGCATACTTAGTCGACCGGTGTGCCTCCTACATAGGAGTGCCCTCACATGAAATACTGGGCACTCAAAAATACTATACATTTATAAAAAACAGCAAACTGCGTGTCTGGCCACGGTAATGTAGGGTTCCGTAGTAAACGTAACTTGTTAACCTGTTGAGTTTAGATTAAATATCTATGGCCTGCTAGACCGAGGCCAGTGGGTTCGATCTCCACCCAGAACAAACTTTTTTGTGATTAGCGGCAATATTTGTTCTGGGTCTGGGTGTATTAAAAAAACAATACAAGTATGTATTTATTAATATATATGTATGTTTATCAATTGTTTGATCACCAAAGTACAAGTTAAAGCTTAGTTTGGGACCAGACGGCCTTCTGTAAGTTGTTCTGAGATATTTATTAATATATCACAAGATGGGGTAGACGAGAAAATATATCACCCTCACTATATTTGCAAGGAAGGTAAATAGCTCAGAAAGACAGTTTTAAATATTTTGTAATAACTTTTTCGATGTTCGAAATAGTGAGGGTATTGAAAAAGTTAAGCAACAGCCAGAGTAGTCAGTAGGAGGATCGGTAACAACTCGTAGCCGTCGGTCGCGGTAGTTATCGTCAGATAGCAATCGTTAAGCCACATCAGAGGCCTTCGGACGGCATACTTAAATATTCCGACACTTGGGTTGGCCACTAACCCCTCCACCCAACTTACCCAACATTAGCAGTGTGGTGGAGTATGCTCTTGGTCTCCGCAGGATGAGGAGAGACCCGTGCTCAGTAGTAAGCCATCAATAGGTAACCCACTTTGTTGATTTACATAATTATTCATGCAACAACTCTTCCTGAAGGCCTCGGCTTTAGCGGCTAGATTACGGACTGCGGAACTCTTAAGAGATAAGGATTCCCGATTTACTATTACGGAACTGAACCCTAAAAATATGTATCCTCGAAACCCAAAATATTATAATATCAGTACCTAGACCGCCCTGATAATAATTATTGAAGTTTTTTATAAAGTGAGGGGGATGGGGGGGTTCATTAAGGCATGAAGAATTTATGTTCGACATAAGTAAATATATAAAAAAAATCCAGATTGAATTTTCACCGAATTTTGCACCGAGTATACATACATACATAGATACCTATTGTATTTGAAACCTATATGCCGTAGTCTATTATTTTATTAATTGTTTATTAATTATTACACATGTATTAATCCATATTTTTATATTTTGTTATTATTTATGTAATATATTTCTATGGGATGAATAGCATTAAATAAGTACCTAAATAAATAAAAAAGTTGTAAAGTACGATGAAGGCTCACATCTTAAAATATATACGAGTAGGTATGTATGTAAACATCTCATGTTTAAAACCCCAAAAAATCGATGTTATTTATCATTCACACGTATTGAATTGTTTGAACAAATCCTACGCAACACCACCCACTTTTCGCCGACGAATCACTTCAAAAACCACTTACTGACAAATGACACCAAATATTGACAGTCTGTAGCATAAAAACAAAGGGATGAAGGGGCGGGCCGGTGTCAATCTCAAGAACAAATAAACCAACATCAAACATCGGTTCAAACATTGGTTACAAACTTCAAATGTTTGACGAACGAATTAGGTGACAAACTGACAATTTTAGTTTATGTTCGTGCCGATGTCTCGCTTTGTTCTGCATGGGAGTTCGGGAATTTGATTTAAAGCACGATAACGGGAGTATTTTTTGACTCAAAATTTACGTGGACTGAATTTATCTAACAAGAAGGTATAATAGTATAATATGAGTTAGTTTTGTATTGAGGGATTTATTTATATTTATGTCACTTTTTATCAAAAAGAACAAAAGGCATAACTTAATGACTAATGGTCCATCACTAAACACTAGGTGAATGTAGTGAAAACAGTTAGATACGTAAACATTTCCTAAATAAAATTAAAATAGATACACATAGTTAAAATTTAAACAGCGAACTCTCATGACGTATATTCATTAGAATTAGAAATTTCAGAAATATTGTTAGAAACAAAAATAATGAAAAAAGTATCCATTTTATAGTCAATTCAGTTAGACATAGACATAATATCCTCCTACAAATAAATGAACACTTCCACACGCATGCTTTCGCACTAGCAATCAAATGAACAAACCAAATAATACTTTTCTAAAACATTCTAAGCATATATCTGCCTGCCGGAATCAAACCAGGGCCTCCGCTTCATAAGTTTCAATTCATTTATAAGCTACCAATTAGGTTACAGGGCTAACAATATACGGATAAATAAACTTAGCTTACTAATATAAAAAATGCGAAAGTTTGTGTGGATGGATATTTGTTACTCCTCCACACAAACATTTCTGAACGGATCCGAATGAAATTTGGCACAGAGGTAGATTATAGTTAGGAATAGAACATTGGTCAATTTTCTATACATCGCGGATGAGATCGCGGGCGGAGACTAGTATTCTACAAAACCACGATAAGTACTTCACGACGACAGTTCAATTACTGGCGAACTTCGCTCGTGAGAGTTCTGTCGTGGGAACACGCTGTGATTGCACCCTTACCGGGTTCGATTCTCGGCGGAGTCACGCCGCGTGACGGTGGGGTGCGAAATGGGACCGAACTCGTATCCGGACCTCAAAATATCATTAAAGTTTTTAGTAATTGGTTCCATTCCCGCCCATTGTTTTAAACCCTTATGCAAGTTCTATTTGGACTTTTAATTAGACCTGCCTACTATGCGTTATTAATTATGAATGTAAATAATAATAATGTAGGTTTGAACCTACTGATGGCGCAGTACTGAGTACGGGTCTCATAGTTGAGAGGCCTACTACAAAAACAAAGAGATAAACAGACATTTAGACAAAAATTCTAATATATAAATGTTGTTATAGGTATTAGCAAGTTTTAGGTAAAGGAATAGCCTTACTGAAAAGTAATAATTTCTCTAAAATATCGTCCACGAACAGACAGCCAATTATTGCTATAAATTATATTAATATGTATATAAAATACGTGTGGTTCAAAGTAATAGCTATAATTTTAATATTTCATTGAAAGGAAACAAAAAGTATTTCGTCTTAGGAACCGATAGCTCACTTAACGAATGTCAAAATTTAACAATACAATGCCTTTACATTAATTATAACATTAATAACAAAAAATATTAATTAAAAGAAATTACTTTGATAGAGCCTAAGGTCTCAATATACAATACCTATCTGTCATCGGGTTTATAAACGACACAAACTTAAGACATTGTAATTTATACATTTAGAGCTTCTAAAATATGTACATATATAATATATAGTGGGTAGATAAATAATAAAATTAATATTCCTGGTACCTTATATTTTTTGTAAAGTACCATAAAAATACTAACTAGGTACTACATGTTTGTAGTCAAGAGTAAATAGGCTTTTACTTAGTGCGCTTTACCATCGAAGGCTTCATCGCCACTTACCATCAGGTAGGATCGTCAGGCGCTAACTTATTTATGGTAAAAAGTAACATATTGGTATTCAGTAAATTACCTACTCCTTTTGTACATATCATTCATAATTTCTACCCATCACGGTCCACTATTGAGCACGGTTCTCTTTTGTGAATGAGAAGGTTAAGGCCAGAGTTCACCACGCTGGCCAAGTGCGGATTGGCAGAATTCACGTACCTTGGAGTTTTGCTAACTCCCCGGTACGCAGGTTTCCTCACGATGTTTTCCTTCATGGTTATAGCGAGTGTCATTTAAATGCTTAAAAAGAACATAACTCAGAAAAGTTAAAAGTGTGCGCCCTGAGATTCGAACCCGGACCCCCCAATAGCAAGTTGAATTCTTAACCACTAGGCTATCACCGCTTTTTGTACCTATGGATAGATTAATTAAAAATATTTTTTATAGCTTTTATCTTCATACATATACGTCTGCATACATTATTAACACAAATAAATAAAATAAATTAATACATTATTATTACTTTAAGATGATGTGATAATAACTGTGCTAACATTTTATATATTCTATGAGCATAATTTTCATTATAAAAAATACATTAAATACAAAAAATGATCACTTAATAATTTCTATTGATGATTGTAATGCTAACATAATTTTCATTAAAAAAATAAAAAATATTACGTAATAAAATAATAATTTCTGTTGCATTTCACATGATTGCAATTCTAAGCCCACACGTCATCCTTAGGGAGACGACACATTAAGTGGGAACAGTGTTTAAATTAATGCCGTTAAACACTGGGGCGGTTTTTTGCGGGATTAGGCTCATTCGATCCCGGGGGAGGGTAGCCCGAATTCTATCAACTATGGGGCTTGATTAAATTCACCCCTTGCGTGTTGACAGCAATTGATTGAAATGCCAGCTTCCTTGAGGCAATCGACTTGGTTATGTCTCGGCGGAAGTGGTGAATAAATCTTTTTACGAGATAAAATAAGTGCAATGTTAAAATCTGTAAGTTTTGTATTATTTCTATTTTGTTTTGAAGGTCTCACTGCTAGGTTTGGATCTCCATTCATAATATACAGTTAGTGCCTTTTACCATTGAAGACCTCATCGCCACTTACCATCAGGTGGGATCGTAGTGAAGCGCTAACTTATTTATGGTAAAAAAGCATGCCATCTGTGACGCTGGTCAAGTTCGGATCGTTAGACTCTAAGGTGAATTTTCTGGGGAACTCTCAAGTCTGCAGATTTCATCAATCAAGTGATATCAAAATTGTTATAGTCCATAATTTTTGAAAAGAGGTAAGTGCAGGATTCAAACGCCAGCTTTCTTGTCCTACGTTTGACCTGACCCGCTAGGCTACCTCTGCTTCAATTTAATGTATCAGGAAAACTAGGCAAATAACCCTCTAAAGAAAAAACCTGGAAATATGTACATTGAATATCTACCACGAACCAACCAACCAGGTTTAATTCGATCACAAATATCCAAGTACTTCCATACATACTTTGTTCTGCAATATATTAAGATGCAATCACTTTGGTATATTAAAAAGTTGGCTTATTCCCATGACGTGACTTCGTCCGCGTGGCACAATTAACACTCTATAATTCGCCACACAATAGAAATATTAAAATGCCAAAACAAATATCGGTTTATTTCTTACCATGTGTACATACTAAATTTCATTAATTGGAGAATGTAGGTAGGAAAGAAAATATTATTTGTGTGACGTTTCCCTAGACATCGTTAACAAAAACTACCCGTTATATTTCAGAAATCCTACTAATATTTTAATGCGAAAGTTTGAGACGATGGATATTTGTTACTCCTTCATGCAAAACTACTGAACGTATTTGAATGAAATTTGACGAAGGGATAGATTAGTCAAGAATAAACATAGACTAATATTTATTAACATGTCACGCGGGCGCTGCCGGGGTCGGACACTAGTATTTAATTTTGTTACAGATTTATTATTGTTAGCATATTACTAACTTTTGAGAGTTTTATATACTTAAACGAAAACTTATTTATTGGTATAGTTAAGTTATACCGTAAAATTTGTTCATAGCTGATAATAAAATATGTCGAATTATCGACATATTTTATTATTTACAAAGGACCGTTAAATATTAATGTTATTTATGTACACTAATATTAAAAAGAGAAAAAAATTCATTGTTCTTGTTTGTTTGAATTAAATAGGTTCCGAAACTAATAAACATGGGCTATATTTAATATGAGAAAAAGTAGGGATCCGCGTGAAAATATCCACAATGTAACCCAACGTGTGAAAAACGTACCAAAAAAATCCTTATATCGCGTACGCTATGGAAATGATTGACAATAGAGCAAAGTGATGTACTACAGTTTTGTAGAGGATATTAATATATAGAAATAAATCCATGATAGTGTATATATAGCTTACTATTACAGTTTTCTGGTAACTGGTTCTTCCGAAGCGAAGCGAGGGTATTTTCTAGTCAATAACTAAAATAAAATTCTTCACAAATTTTCTCCATTATGTTTTCAAAATTAATCTTATAGCATAGTTTTATCTACTTGTATAACATTGAAGTGTATTTGTTCATTAAATAATAAGTAATTATTTATATTGGCATACAATTCACAATTATTGAAAAATTTAAATTTATCGGTAAAATCTACAAATCCCAATTACCAAGTTGGTAGTGGGTTGGTCTGGCTAAGCGAGCAGTTATTTGGCAGACAAATGTTTGTTCTCCGGCTATAGGTACGCAATACTATGTATTTAAAAAAAATGTTCTTGCTTAAAGCAGATGGAAAATATTTTATTCGAGATATGAAAATCTTTCCGCAATTTTTACCTGATATGTTGATAATTTAAGTACGGAAGCCTACATAGCTATAAAATAAAAAAATACGGATTTATTGGAATTATTGTTGCATTAAGATCTTAATACTTAACGCGACAAATTATCTAAAATCCTATCAATACATTAAAAGTAATTATTACTAGACATTTTTATTTCCCTTTATTTTTTATTTTTTTTCTAATTGTTCACGTTAAAGTATAGTTTAAGCTTCGCGTCGGTACAATCAAGGGCCGCCCTCAGATGGGATTTTTTATGGAGTAATTTGTTCTATTCGTTATTTTTTATAAAAATAAATATCAACTTAAACTTTTTACATTATATCAACTGCATTCAAATTACATCAGTCGTTTTTGAAATTATCGTCCACAAGTATACAAACGATAAAACAAACAGACAACAGACCGAAATTAAAAAAAAAAATTTCTATAGTTTCAAATAAATATCATCTACGAGTATGTCTAAAAATCGATGAGTTATAGATTTTTTATCTGCACTATACTTATTAATAAAACAAAATGAACTAATACTATAAATTGCTCTCACTTCGCTTCGGAAAATATTGGATGAAAACTATCCAATAAAATTGTCGTCATATAAGCTACAACCATGCACAATTGTATCTAAAGTGGTCCAGTGGTTACAAAGTTGCCATATAAATTTTAACCTATTATCCCAAGGGAACAAAGGAGTCTTCTTTGATAAAAGTAAACATAAGCTATAAAAATGCTAAATTTTATATAAATTGGTCCATTGGTTTCGGAGTTGCCATACTAAATTAAACCTGTGATCCTGTGGGGACCAAGCCATTTTCTGAGATTAAATCCATCCTGTAATTTTCGCATTTTAAACTTCTATAATGCCAAGTTTCATCTAAATCTGTCCACATCAAAATTTTCATAAAGTATTTGTACAGAAAATGTACAGAATTGTCCCTGTTACAAATTTGTTATTAGTATACATAGAATATAAAGCTGAAGAATTTCTTTGTTAGAACGTCCTAATCTCAGTAGATGCTGAACCGAATTGAAAAATTAGTTTTGTTTTGGATAGTCCCTTTACTGACGGCTTTTGACTCTTTACCGAATGTTTTTTTTTTTGAGAAACGTCTTTATTTGCGCGTGACAACAGTATAAAATTAGAATAGCAATTTTGAAATAACTAGACTATATCTAGAAGAAATAGGACACATTTGTAGATTAAAGAAGTTACTCATAGGAAACGATGGTCCGGGATAAATTCCCGGACAATTGTTTCTATTCCCGCGGCATAACAGGAAATAGTTAAACACTTATATGGAAGAAAATCGTTTGTCGGGTCAGTTAGTAATAATGTATTTGAAAAGGAGTGAGGCTCCACTCCTCACCTAGGATGGGCAGCCTACTGACTAACATTGACTAAATATAGTACTGATAATAAACAAAATACAAGTTTCTGTAAACTTTTTAAATGTTGCAACCGGCAAATTTTCTGTTTCATGTCGAAATCGGTTTAGTCCTTATTAATACAGTCTAAGCTTGGTTAATTAACGAATATATATAAAAAGATAATACGCACTTGGGCAGCGTGGTGGAATACGGCCTGTACCCTCACATTGTGAAAGAAGACCCGTGCAGTAGTGGGACCGTATGGGTTAGAAAGATTAAACATTTTTTATTATTTGTCCGTGACTTATGTCTTCAAAACTAATTACTTTAAGAAAATACATTTTTATATACATAAGTATAAAGCAAATAACCTTACTAATATGTTAACTGCAAAATTTTTGAAGTGGGATGGATGTATGATATTTGTTATTCTTTCACGCAAAACTGATTCTGGATCAAATTTAGCAAAGTTAGATTACAGTTTGGAATACAGGCTATATTTTATCTATTTCATATCTAGCGTATTTTATCTACACTTCACGCGGACGAAACCGTGAGCCGATGGTAGTTTATAATAAAACGGGCGCATGCCAAGCGTTAGCCAGTATGAGATATAATGTTTCATTGCGTTTATCAAATTGAAGGTATTTTGAAAATACAGATTTTATTAAAATTGTTGCTATCGTATTTTATTATTATTGGGTAGGTTGATGAAATGTATTATGCATACCGATATTTTGAAAATTACAACATCGAAATATATATCGCGGGTACCTACCTACCGGTATAAAATACCCATATTCACATTTTAAGTTAAAATCCTCTTTAAATGAATAAATAATAATTCATTATAAATAAAAATATTTGTTTGTTCTTTATAACTCTGGAGTAGACATCTGTTATCTTTAGCAACTCTGTATAGAATTTTTGTAGTAAAATATTTTGGTACTAAAATTATATCCACCGGAGACAAGGTTGATGAGTAGCAACGAACGCCGGGTACAGCTAGTTCTATATAAAATCAATGTTTTTTTGTTTGACCTTTAAGGACAATGAAAAGGTAACAGACACCAGAGAAAGGCCACAGATGTCTTTAGCAACTTTGTCTAGAATTCTCTGGAAAATGTTTTGGTACTAAAATTATATAAATTATGGTACAGCTAATTAATTACATTCAAATAATATGGCTAATTGAAGTAATTAATTAGATATTATTTGTGTAAATATAATAAAAAGTCCACGGTTCGAGGCTTATTTAAGTTTTGTAGCCTTTTTATGTTCCCGGTAGTAATTTTTTATTTAATTTAAACACCAAAAAAGTTATAAATTCAAAGATAAATAAAATATTTGCTTGAGTAGACAAGTAAGCAAATACAAAGAATTATCTGAAGGTAATTGGCATTTGGCTTCATGTAAACCTTGAATTGGTCGAGTCCTAATAACTTAGTATTTACGTTATAAAATTGCTATTTTCTTATTGAATTTTTTTAATAAGTTTCATGTTTTACTAGATTTTTCATCCGACTGCGTCTCTGAACAGTTTTCATCCCCTATTTTACAATTTATAAAGTTTGAAATTTCAAGGATATATATTATTTAATAATTTCAAAGATATTATTATTTTACGAAATAAAAAGTAATTTGGTTTAAATTCAACGATGACAAACTTCCTTAACATAACCTGTGTTGATTCTCCAGATATGGTCTATCTCTGTAAAAAATTTCGTCAAAAACGGTTCAGTGATTTTGGCATATTAGCAGATAGACACAAAAACATTGGTATTTGAATATGAGAATGATTTACAAAGTTTTTAATATTTATGACACGAATAGAATTAAAGATCTTTAAATTATTCCTATTACACGGTTTTTGATGGGGTCAATTAATGTCGCGGTTCCTTTGAATACATTGATGCTTAACCTATGGTCCGCAATAGATAAAATGTGGCCCGCAAAACACATATTTTATTAGTTTAAATTATAATAACTTTGTAACTTGGGACGCTTTTACCCTTTTATCACTCCTTAAATATATATTATATCTATTTATACAAAAAAATATCGGCCTCCTACTCAGGGGGTCCGGGTTCGAATCAAATCACTTCTGACTTTTCGGAGTTATGTGCGTTTTAAGCATTTAAATTTCACTCCCTACAACGAGGAAGAAAAACATCATGCAAACCTGGATGCCGGGTAGTTTGCTAAACACAAAGTTGTATGAAGTGCCAATACGTACTTGGCCAGCGTGGTGAACTATGGCCTTAACCTTCTCATTTAGAAAAGATACCCGCGCTCAATAGTAGGCCGCGATGGGTTGAGATGATATAGAGAAAAGTCTTGTTAGTTACACCACTTTATAACTCAAGAACGACTGAACTAATTTGTATGTTTTTTGTGTTTTTTATTAACAATTTTGTAGCTTATTTAAGAAATAAATTCCGTTCAAAGGATTCGTGGGCACAGCTGGTTCAAAACATTGGGTCAGCTAATTTAAAATAAAAGATGTATTTTTTTATACTTACTGGTATTATTGCCCCTAATAGCTAAAATATGTCTAATGGATTTTAACCTTAATCTATTTAAAAATATTTTAAAAGTGAAATAGGATAGCCGGTTGACATGTTGGTATTTCGAACTTCTTTGTTCGAATCTTATAAACACCGCTCTTCTCTTTAAAGTTATGATCATATTGCAAGTTAATTATCACTTGGTTTTATAAAGGATAACATCATGAGGAAACCTGCATTCCTTAAAGTTCTCGAATGTGTGTGAAGTCTACCAACCCGCACTTGGCCAACGTGGTGGACTATGGCCTCAGAGTGACAGGAAACAAAGCCCAATGGGTAGTAATGCTGAAGTATGTATTATGTACTCAAACAATGTTCTATGAATTATATTTTTGGATTCGATGTTAAATTATCGCGGTTTACTTATTTTATACACGGCCAATGGTTGAGATTAAAGTTCTACAAAAGGTTGTGAACCACTGCTTTGCATTGTTATATTTAGTTGCTGAGAAAATATGAGTAATATTAATTTATGGTGTCATATTCTAAAGAGTGTATCTATATAAGATATTAACTTTATTCCCGGTTTTGTTTGCATTTATTAGTAAAATAAATATTTTAGGACAACCCAAACACGGCCATCTGACTCTAAGCGTTAGCTATGGTGATAAGGTAATAGACAAATATATATATATATCTTTAAATATATACTTATATAGATTGTAACACTCAGATACAGAGCAAATATTCCTGTTCATTACAGAAAAAAACGTCCGGGTTGGGAATCGAACTCAGGACCTCCGGCAGTGAGTTAGATAATTGTTATAAAGATAATTGATAGAATTAAATTAGTTTAAGATGCAGGCTTCCAGGAATTGCATATTATTCAAAAATTACAATATTATTCTAATTCGGTATATACTAGCTGAATCCTGCGGTTTTATTCGCTTTAATTTCAGGAAAAAAAATTTTAAGCTTCCATAAAGTAATACTTTCTCCTCTTTTTGCCACATTTTTTATTAATACTCAGCTGCTAGGTCGTATCGTAATGTTCTATGGCCTAGGGACTCACTAAGAGACCTATTTAAGAACATAAATATATAAACTGTAACGGCACAATATATATAAGATTATATTTTGTATGTTATATTCAGACTGTTTTGTTAAGAGTTATGTTCACAACGTTAATACGAGGAATAAGGCGAAAATGATTGTACCAAAGTTCAGATATTAAAACTGGTAGCTCGTTTATGGGTAGTGTTAAAATCTGTAGTAAAATTATGTTAAATTTGAGAGAAATGTCATATTGTAAATTTTTTTAGCTCATGTCAAAAGCATTATGACGAAAGGTTTTTATAAACTGTATGAATATTTTCAATCAAAAAAATGCTTGTGCAGGAGTTTAATATATGTACATATTTGTATATCCGTAAGTAGCAAGTGATGTCTGTAGCATTGAGTTGAGAAAAAGAACTCCTTGGGAGTTTCTTGCCACTTCTTCCAAGACCACGCACCGTAGGGATTTGTTGAAGCGACGGCGTAATTTGACTTTCGAAAAGTCTAACGTTTACTTCCTGAGTTTAGCGCGTTCAAACAAATATATGTACAAACATATCAGCTTTTTAATATTACTACAGATTATAGAAGCCTTAAGAAAAATCTTTAAATAATCAAAGTCTTTACATGAGATATATTTGGAAGAAGCTATTACTGAGAATTTTAGCAAGCAATGTGACACAAAACAATTATTTTTAGAATTTTTCTGTTTATTTTCTATCTTCTTGTCTGTGCCTTTGTAGAGGATAATTTTTGACAATTTTTATATTCTGTGGGTAGTCATAATTTTTATGTAAGTTGATATTTCGACTTCAGATTCTCAGAAACTGCTGATCCGATTTGAATGCTGTTTTTACAGCTGTATTGCGTTCTTGTATTACCATTCTATGTTTGATTAGATATGTTCACTTAAAGAATCTTGTTTACGGCCTTTAGATATACCAATGCGAGGGTAGGCGTAATAAATAAGTTCCTTGGTTAATTAATGGCTGCACTTAATAGCCCAGTATTGAGCGCGTGACCCTCCTCATAGCTGAGGAGGTACCCAGTGGCTTAGTTGCCGGCGGTTAGACAGTGTCTTACAACGGCACTCTCAAGCTTAAAGGGCCCTGGCATAGTTACCGGCGGTATAGATAGTATCTTGGTCTAGGGCCCCAAGCTGAAGGGCCCCTGGGAATTTGATTAATATATGTACATATAAATTGAACTAAAGTTAGAAATTATATCTTTGAAATATAAATAAACCAGGCCTTATATAAAAAGATTGGTCTTAACATATTATTCATTCATACAATTATTCTATCCTAAATTACCTACTCCAGAATCTGGAGGGAGGCAGCTGTGCAGGATACAGAGCTAATGATGAAGTAGCTTTGCAACTATAGAATATTGAAATATTAGAATATTAAATATTTATTGTTTAGTCAAAATGTATGACTTGATTGAAAAAACATAAACAGTTCGAGAGGCCTGTTGGTCTAGTGGTTAGTGAATCTAATGAGCTAGAGGTCGCGGGTTCGAAACTCACCCAGCACAAATTTTTCTGTGTTGGGCAGGAATGTTTGTCCAGTGTCTGGGTGTCTATATAAGTATGTATGTATTTAAAAATATATGTATGTTTATTACTTGTCTGATCAAGCTAATGGTTTGGAATAAGTTGTCCCGAGATATTTATTTATTAAGTTAATTCAGAATCCTAGTTTATTGTACCAGGGCCTTTGGTTACCTATGCCACTGTGTAGAGCATACTTCACCACGCTGCTCCATTGTACCTTGGTGGAAGTAATAGGTCACATAATATACCTATAGACAAATAATTATGCTTAAGAATTATGAGTGTGTTCATAATTAATGTGTGATTTATTTTGTATTGTACATGTATTTGGGATTTGTTGTGGCAGATAATAATTGTTTTTCATTCATCTGAAAATCATGTATGAACACTGCTGAGTATTATTTCTTTTGTATCGTATATGGTAGGATCAAAAATAGTATGTATGAAAATATGAAAGAACTACAAAGAAACATGTTTAATAATTTGAATTTCTAATGGAATTGAATAATGACACTGAAAGATTGAAAAGCTCCGTGTAAATTAATTCTTAATATACAAAAGTGTAAAAAAGAAAGATTTAAAAAAACCTCTTCGATAAATTAATACTTAAAACGCATATAAAGTATTAAATATATTTGTTATTAAGCTTGTAAGTCTTTGAGAATATGTAATAACTATTAATAATTATGTTTGTTAATTTATTTGATTTGTAATGAAACTTGTTTTCAAATATCTTTCAATAATAAATATTGAAAATCATCAATTGTTATATATCTGGTAAAAGGTTTTGTGTATGTGTTTGTTTTTGGGTATGTATTTGTGTACTCTTGTGTGTTTAGAATATGTGTTTGTGTACTCTTGTGTGTTTAGAATATGTGTTTGTGTATGTTTGTGTGTTTAGAATAGTGTAAAAATTATAATTGCCGCTCTTATTGAAGCGCGAACGCGTTGATGTCTTAAGTATGAAGTAATTAAAATATTCAAGTTACTTAATTCACTTTCAATATTAATTATGTTATAATATTATTTATACAAACAATATATTATCAAATGTATTTAACTCTTCGAAATACATTTCTTCTGGGTATTTCAGATAAGCCCTTATCATAATAGAATCTACTGTCTTTGGTATATAAGAACCAAAGTATCTTCTAAAGATTAAATTTTTCAAAGGATAATTATCGTTCAAACAAACAAAAGACTAAGTTAAGCCTAAGTTAAGCCGAATAAGCAAAATAAAGCCGACGGGAGCATTGGGTATTGAACAAAACAGCAGGTACAATTTTAACGCGTCGTTTATTGATAACTTCATCTTTTCTTCAATATACTTTTGTGTCCACTGACTATATAACACTCACTGTACAATATTTTTAGTCTTTCGAGGATATAACAAATATTTTGTACACTGCACGACGACGACGACGACGGCGTACGAGAGTGACGTCGTGGCACGACTTATCGCTATCCTAATTACGACTAACAACTTCCACTCTAGCCTTTAACACTATATTTACATATTGTTCAAATTTTTTTGGTATTCAAATAAACTCGGTCACTCGATCGTCTCACACGCGGCTAACACGCTCCCTCACTTCCATCCGCACGACACAACTTAGAATATTTTAACTTAAACCATGAAAAAATACAATAATCGTAATATAATACAAGATACTGATCAACAACATTAATCGAACTCCCGACCGAGGCCGGGCTATAGTCAACAGATCGCGCAACACTAACAGCGGCAGATTACAAAACAAATAAATTGACATACCTAGAAGTATGTTCGGCTGGGATATAACGATCACTGTCCTAACATAGTCACAGCGGGCAACACGGGGCACGGTACACGGGGGCACGGTGTCCACGGGGCACGGGCACGGGTCACGGGGCGCGGCGACCGGTCGCTCATAGCGGCGGGATGTCGATGTCGCACGCGAAGGGCGACTCTCAGATGAGCGGCATGGCGCGCTCGCCGGCCGCCGCGTACCGCTGCTCGTCCGGCACGTGGTACATGTTGATGATGTGGCTGAGGTCCTGCTGCCCGTACTCCCGCTTCATCACCAGCTGCTCGTGTGCGTGCGACGGCATGTGCGCGTGCCCGAACTCGCGCTTCAGCTGCGCCGGGCCCTCGTGTGGGTACTCACGCTTCAGCCCCGGCGGGCCCGGCGACACAGGCTCCGACTTGGCCGAGGAGCCGCTCGGAGAGTGAGACGCGCACGACGCTGGCAGTGCGTACCCGCCCGGAGACCCCGGCCCCAATCCGTATGCCGACGGCGACGGTGGCTGCGGCAGGTAAGGCGAGCCCTGTCCGCCGCCGTAGTAACCTCCGCCATATCCGCCCTGCTGCATCTGCGACACGTCGTATCGCGGGTAGCCGTACGACTGCTGTTGGTAGGCGCTCGGGTCGTGCATCATGTACCCGTTGGGCATGTACCCGTTAGGGGTCATCTGGTATACGTCGCGAGGCTGCTGCGAGGACGGAGCCGCCGACCGCTGGGCGTCCGTCGCCCCGAGCAGGGCACCTCCGCCGAGAGGGTATTTTTCTTGTTTCTTCGCTAAGGTCTTCGTCTTCCTCCGCGGTCTATATTTGTAGTCGGGATGTTCCTTCATGTGAACGGCGCGAAGTCTCTTCGCTTCGTCTATGAACGGTCGCTTCTCGGATTCCGAGAGGTCTTTCCACTGTGCACCGAGACGCTTAGATATTTCGGAGTTGTGCATCTTGGGATTATCCGAGGCCATCTTTCTGCGCTGCCCGCGCGACCACACCATGAACGCATTCATCGGACGCTTGACTCGGTCCGTGTTGGAGTTTTTGCTGGTGTTGTTGTTGTTGTTGTTGGGCGGTTGGTGGTGCTGCTGCGGGGGCTGCGCGTGGTGCGGCGGCAACGGCTGGTGCTGGTGGTGCTGCAGTGGTTGGTGTTGTGCGAGCGGCTGCTGCTGCGGCAGCGCCATCATGCCGCCGAGCGCGCCCAGCGAGCCGTAGCCGTGCTGCAGCGCGTGGTGCGGCGGCACGGTCGCGTGCAGGCTGCCGCCCTTCAAGTCCGTCTCCATCGTCAACATGTCGTCTTCCTGCGGCGCGTACAGCTTGCCGATCCTTCGTTCACCGTACACAACGAGAGAACCGTCGGTCGCTCACATGGACTCGCGGCGGGGCGCGTCTGGATCGTGTCGCGGGACCGTCCGGCGCGGAGGCTACGTGCGTTGTGAGGTGGCCGGTCCGGAGCGGCCGGCGCGGGCCCGCGGGCGCCCCCCCGCGCTGGCCCCGCCCCGCGAGCGCCCACCAATGGCGGAGCGCCCGCGGCCCCGCCCCCCGCGCGCTGCCACCCGCCGCGCCCTGCATTTTTAATCGCGTGGCGAGGCGAGCGTACGCCTCGCCGCCGCCTCATGCAAATCAGAATTTTGTTTGCCGACGGTGCTTGCACCTTCTCGACCTTAGTTTATGATGTAAACAACATGCATACTGTAGAGCTCACCTGAACATGCCTTAGGATTTTATGCTCGATACCGGCTACTTAGCGTTGTTTATCTGGCCCTTCCTTTGTTTCAGTTTGAATCATATTTATTCATTTTGATATTCGGGTGCGTAGTCTTTCATGAGATCATTGAACTATTTTAGTGGAGTTAAGTTTTTGTACGGAGCTAGGTGACGTCAAACTGTCTATTCTGTATATTTTTTGTGTGAAGCGCATCGGTATTAGAATACGTTAGAGGTGGCGAGTAGGTGTAATATGAAACAATTTGCACAGCTGCGGTGTAAGTTCAAGGCCTGCGAGCGACACGGCGCGGCGCGGCGCGGCACGGCACGGCACGGCGCGGCGACGGTGGCTCCACACTGATCTGATCATTGATGATCACGTACTACAATATGGCTCTTTGTTGCGGCCCACAATAGCTTATTCAATTTTAGTGATATTGACTAGGTCACTGTACAATGTATTCTAAACAACTTCTGTTTTGGTTCAATGTCTTGTGCTGCCTAATTTGTTTGTTCAAGCTCGTTGAGATTTATTGATTGTGTTTCGTAGAATTTACCAAAGTTTTGGGTTATGTAATCGACTCAGTAATTCGACTTTGCTATCAACTTATCATCGGCTCCTGAAATTTTTATTTTACTTTTTAGAATTTAGGGATCTGAACAGATCTCGGTGCCAATTCTCGAAAGTAGCACCTCGATATTTTTATTATTTAAAGTTACCCATACCAATCGGGACATTTATTTATCGAAATTTTGTCATTTTCTGTTGGTAGGTAGATATCCTCTTGTTTGCGGGGGCAGAATTGTCTTAGGTAGGTAATCAGTTGATTTTAAATCTAGCAACAATGTTAAATGGCGTAATATCTGTGATGACGATGTCAAGGAGACGCTGTTCAAGAACTATTTGGCAGCACTTGATTTATTTTCTCATTTAATGCCTACGTTTACTAGCTGTTCCCACAACTATGTCCGCTTAGAACAGACTTCTTATCCTATTTAATTTCTACAGGGCGAAATTTTAAATACACCAAAACAAATATTTTTTTATCACGTGTATGAAAGCGTACAAAGTTCTAAGGTTTTATATTCAACGGTGACAAACTTCCTACACATTTTCATCTTCCATTTCAAAATTGTAAGCCTGTTAATGTTTTTGTCAACTATTTGTCTTCACCTCTGTACCAATTTTCATTAAAATCGATTTATTTGTTTATCTGTGAAATCGTAACAGACAACTACTTTTGCTTTTAGGTTACTATGCCTAATATAAGTAATCATTTTTTTATATATGGCCTTAGTAGATGTGTATGTCTATATATATATTTGCGTATCCCATATACGCTACCATACCATATACGTTACCTTATCTACTCAACACAAAACTTAAAAGTTGATACCGCGGCTGTTGATAGGGTTTCCCCATACCGCATAGGTACTTTTATATTGTCATACTTTGTGTGTCACTAGGTAGTACCTACTTGCTCAAGAATTATATAGATACCTACATATGTATTGTTAATTTCTCTCATCCAGACTTATGTTGTAAAGTAATATTATAACAAATACCTTACTAGGTCCTTTATAACTCAAATACTTTTAAATAAGTAAAGTAATCTCAAGCATTAAAATGATATTAAAATGTGCTACAGTCCAAGTTATCATTGTGTTTAACTTGTGATGTGGTTTAAAAAACTGTTATCATCTCACTTGTTATTTTACATAACCCGAAACCTCTAGTTTCCAATATCTTGTGATGATTTCCCCCTCGACAAAAAATTGTATCGTTTGGTAGTTCTACTTCAACCTATATAGGTACCTACCTATATCTTTGTAAACGCTAGATATCTAGTATAAATTGTAGTACTTTCAGGAAGTAGGTACCTAATAAAAAGAGTTGAAGAGCCACAGATTGAATTTTATTATGATCTACATTCAATAGGTATAAATTATAACCAACTTTTTTATAAAATTAAAAGTAGCACGCAATGCAGAACTAGCACTACTTGTAGTTTTTTTTTTATTAGGACAACATTTAATTATTAGGTAATTAGATAAATAATCAGGGAAGATGACTTTGACTTGGTCATATGCGATTTCTCTCTCAGTAACATATGCTTCTAAGTACCTATAACTTTTATAGTCATCTATTTTAATGATGATATGTGGAAATGTAATAGTTACTTATTGATTATACGCAGTTATTAACCCTTTTTTATTAGAATACGTCAGAAGGAGGCTAATATTTTTCGCGCGTATGTACATACATACAGTCTTGGCCAAAAGTATTAGGCACCCCCAATAAAGTTACCATACAGCTGTGCTGTTTAAACAATAATTAAATGTTGTTT